>OMOU01036755.1:1348-19806 GCA_900312585.1 Malacocephalus occidentalis
CAAAAACCTGGGAGGGTGGGGGGGTTCTGAGGGTGGTCGAAGGCCCTCTTGAACTCTGTGAGGAAGGACGTGTAGTCATTGAAGAGGTCGGGGCGGGCGCTGAGGATGACTTGAGACCACTGGAGGGCGTTGCCGGTGGTGAGAGTAATTATGTACGCCACACGGGCTGCAGGTGAGGCAAAGGTTGCTGGAGGAAGGTCCGCACACTGCAACATGAAGGCCCGGAACTGGGTGACGGTTTCATCGAAGCGGCGAGCGCTGGCTAGGTTGGACTCATGGGAACGGTCGCCCGGGAGAACAGGCAGGAGCACCGAGGAGGACACGTCGGGAGGAAACGGTGATGGGTTCAGTAGGACGCGGCGATGGGTTCGGGAAGACACGGCGATGGGTTCGGGAAGACACGGCGATGGGTTGGGATCAGGAGTCGGGAGGACACGGCGATGGGTTCTGGAAGACACGACGATGGGTTCTGGAAGGTTATTCTTTGGGAAGATCTGGCCCCGACTGACGGTGTGAGCTGGGTTTTATAGACAGAGGGAGGGTTGATTGTCATTTGATACAGGTGTGCGGAAAATCGGCCGTGAGCGCGAACCGAAATGCTGGGGGGGGAGTCACCCTTGTGGGGCGGTGACTTGACGGTGCGAGCGGAGCGAGAGGCAGAGGACGCATGTTGCGGCAGAGCCGTAACACATCGTTTATTGTTGGTGAATGTGAGCCATGAGTGGGCGTGGTTAGCGCTGTCGTGCAGTGACAGGGGGAGCGGAGCGGCAGGAATGCCTGGAATGTGACGCAGCTGTAGCGAATGAGTGCAATTAACGCTATATAATGACACTTGTGCACTCTTCCTGCAGTAGAGGCTGGCCACCCATGGCGAAAGAGGACCGGAGGGACTCTGGAATCACTCAGACAATTATAATGAAATTACATGTTGATCAACGCGAGTTTTATGTTGAGACTGTAATAAAACAGCCTCTTATTTACCACATCCACGGATCCTCTCCCGTTCCTTCCAGAACCTAGGAAAAGCCACAGTAGTGACATTGTGACAATAAGAGACTTTGTTACATAGGCGCCCAATCGGGTAAGAAGGAAATGGAAAAGAGAGAGCAATCGTCCGCGGTCGACTCGGAAGTAGCCGCGGCAATTCGGATGTTGGCGAAGACGCAGGAGAGACAACTTCAAGCGTTTGCCCAGCAAACGAGGGCCATCATGGAGCTGGTGGGGCGGGCGGCTGGTGACCGGCCCACCAGCACCTCGACGCAGCCATCGTCCTAGCGGAGGATCACCTGGCGGTGCCCGCATTCCCCGGACCCAATGACCGACGGGCGACGTCCACACTACAGCACGGAGGACTGAGGCCGTGGGGAGCAGCGGCAGCAAGCAGGAGAGGGTGCACGGGAGTATCGGCGCCACCACCGAACCCCAACCCACCACACCACACATGCCACCCAGGAAATTATAAGGCGGGCCCAGCCTCCGCCTCCATTTCAGGACCCCCACACCGAGCGTTTCAGAAGCCAGGACCGTGCATCAGGCGTTGCTGGATTCGGGGAGTAGTCAGACCCTGATCCACCACAGCCTGGTTCAACCCGAGGTCCTGGGGAAGCTAGCACGGGTGAGAATTCGATGTATTCATGGGGACCTGCACGACTACCCGCTAGTAACCCTCGAAATTTCACATCAAGGAAAAAAACATAGAGTGAAGGCTGCAGTAAGTTCCCGCCTGACGTGTTCCCTCCTATTAGGCACTGATTGGCCGGGCTTCTCTAAAACGGTAGCAGACTTGAGGGATGCTGGGGGAGGATTTCCCCCTGGAGCAAACGCGCGACGACACTCTGCGCTTTGCCCTCGACCGCGTGATATCCATTGATCGACACTTGGTACGCCCCAACGCAGCTGTTACCTACCCACACTTCGCGATAGGTTGTATAGGGTGTGTCGTGACACCCACACAGGTTTAGACGTGGGCCAGTTGCTCGTACTGAAAAGCCGCCAGGAGATGATTTTTGGGAGACTGATAGATGACCAAGATAATAATAATAATTAATAATTACCGGACGGACAACCCCGTCCTTATTGTCGCGGTCACACCATGCATGTACACCCGTGCACGGCGGCCCTCCCAGTACACCCCACACACACACACACACGCCCCCATAGGTGTCGCCGTGATATTGTTCCTCCGCTTTTATCCATGGCCATCTTCCTCCACGGTCAGGCCAGGAGCGATGGGCAGCTAGTGCAGCGCCCGGGGACCACCTTGATCCAACCGCCACTGGTCAGGCGACGGTCTTCTTCCATGTTTTTAGAGGGGTTATATATACAATGTATATATATGGAGGAACCCCAGGGAGCACGGGGAGAACATGGAAACTCCACACAGAAAGGGCTGTTCATGAAATCCCAGCACTGAGGAATCGATCCCAGGACCTTCTAGCTGTGAGGCGACAGCACTACCGACTGTGCCACCGTGCCCCTTATCTAACGTAGAACATCAAACGTAGATTACAATGTTTGTCTACAAGGTTATTACTCTTTATATTTATTAGGTCCAATCTCATGTCAAAGATTTTGTGTTGTGTTTGAATGTTTTGAGGAAGCTGACATTATTTTATAACCTGTAGAGTACTCCTGACAAAATTCACCATACGGTTGTGTGTGTGCATTCTACACTCAGTGTTAAGTTTGTGTGTTTGTGTGCATTGTACATACAGTGTTAGGGTTGTGTGTGTGCGTTCTACCTGCAGGATTATGGTTTGCCTGTCAGAGTTAAGAGGAGTGACTTAAACACTGGTTGGGTTGTTGTGTCGGGTTTCACAGACTTGTCCTGACTTGTCCTGATGTGCTCTTATTAGGTTAGTTGGTATCTTGTGAGAAATAGTCTTGCTGAATTTATTAGCAGTTTCCACACACCGTCAATTGGCATTTCTTACTCTTACCTTGGGTTCCTTTCTATGTCCTTTCATTTAATGAAGTAAATACCCCCTCTTTCTTTCCAGGTGGTCAGATTAGTTTTGACGTGTTTCCAGAGGGCTGGGATAAACGATATTGTCTTGACATCGTGGAGAAGGACAGCTATACTACCATTCACTTTTTTGGGGACAAGACTAAACCTGTAAGCATGTTTCAAATGATCAAGCTATTTCTATTTGCAATACCGAATATGAGCTTGTGATGCATGTATTATGCTAATATTTTAATTTGAATCTGAGCCCTCTCAATAATGGCCCGATAATAATTCATATTTATTAATTAAATACTTTTGTAATGCCTGTAAGCGTAAAGCAACGCTTGATCGTTACTCACAATGAACTAGAATTCTGGCAGGAAGACATCTTGAAGCGATTTCATTCTAAATGTAATCAAAGAATTGACACATAAACTCTCACTTTCACAACAAATCAAACTGAATATCTTTATCCTATAACATGGATAAAGATATTCAGTTTGAATACTTGTAAATATGTGATGTGCACCATTTTTTTCCTCCACCTTTAGCCTGAAATGAATCATGAGATAGCCCTATTAGCTTCAATTCACCCCAAGTTAACAAGCTTGGTATTACATACATACAGGTATTGTCTTATTTTAGATGCAGACATTAAATATTGGACAGCAGCAAAACAATTGAACAGTCAACAAACATAATTTATCACTGTCCAAACTGTGAATCGAACATATCTGTAAGTCGCAGTCAGTAAAGTGTATGGTTCTAGCCATGTGTTTATCTAACCTTTTTTTGTCTATTGGTCAGGGTGGCAATGACTACGAGATCTATTCAGATCCACGTACAATTGGACATGAAGTCTCCTGCCCAGAGGAAACGAAACAAATCTGCAAACAATTGTTTTTCTCTTCAATACAATGACTGAGAGATAACCACTCTAGTGTCTACCGAGACACAGGTAGCTGTTAACAAATGCAGTTTGCTTTACTATATTTAAAGGACGATTGTTTGATCATCTAAATTTGAATAAAAAATGTCTATTCATTTGTTTATTTGTGGGTGGAAAGTGGAGGGATATTTTCCAATACTTTGGTATTTGTATTTAACTGTATTCACTGCATTATTAGACTGTAGCAATTGAGCCTGCTCAATACTGAAATAATTCCAGATCTTAGAGAATAAGTCCAGATCTAAATATTACACTTAAAAATGTATTGAATGAATGTTTTAGATTAAACATCATCCTATGTTGCACTTGTTCATTTTGAGTTTGTACAATACAGTGTCACTAGTATGAGGTCACAAATTAAGGTGTGTGTGTGTGTGAGAACTTTTTTACACATTCCCAATTATTATTCACCATTCGCTGAAAGTGTATTGTATGTGTCCGGACTTCATAGCATGATTGTACCAAATCAGTGCAAATTGCAATCCCTCACCCAAGATGTTTTATGCTTATCTCGTCTATACACTCAGGCTGTTACGCTACAGACCTTATATTCATGATACAGAAATGAGACTTAATTTAGTGATACTCAGTATTTCTTAAGATTGAGATTCAAATTTGTCCAAACCAATCTGGAGATTTAAGTGTTTGTATTCATGCTCACAACTTGATTCAACTGCCACAACACTGCCATGTTTCTTCCACACATAGAACCATGAAAGGATCCAAAAACTGTTCTTCATCAGTGATATATTGAGCAGTGATCTGAATATCGGGTGAGGATAAACTATGATATGTGGAGGAAGAGCAAATTGTCAGAGGACCTGAGGAGGTATACTCATTTCAAGTGATCTTCCCACCATCAACTGAGCATACATATTACCAATAAGTATTACCCGAGGAACATTCCATTATATAGAGCTATGCTGCTTTTATAACGGGGAAGCTGTCTGTTGATCCCATCAATTGTGTGTAAATGTTCGTGAAGACCTGTGATAAGACCAACCAAAATATTGGTGGTCACTACTGAAACTTTTGTCACCTAACACAAAAATGTAAAACCACAAATTTCACTCCAGATATTGGGCTAATTTACAAATGTACCTATCCTCTAATTGATACATATTTTTTTATTTTTGGTCATATATTTTTGCATTTTGGTATTGTGTGATTTGTTTTGCATTGTTCTTTCATTAGAAATATAGTAAATCATAGAGCAGAATTCTGGAGAAGGTGCTCACTGCAGAGCCATGACATCTATCTCCCCCTTGCTGGACTTCTAGCTCCACCTCTCTGGACCAAGTGACACTCGTCTTGCTCATCAGCAGATAGACAAGCAAATGTCGATCAAGAGTATATTTGCTTAACTTTCTTTAGATTGAGCAAATGACAACGGCCTTACTCAGTAAACAGATCGATAAATGAGAAGAGAAAAAATCACTGTAATCATTGTCATGTGTCTTGACACACAAATATTTTGTATGATTACTTCGATTTCAACTTCCACAGAACTCTTTACACACATTGGCTATATGAACGACGGAACTGTACTCAAGGAATATAAAAAGGTATTTTGCATGTAAATACTAAACCAGTACTCATACCAGCTACCAGGCATATGGACTTGGATAAACTTAAAAACGGGATGGATATTTTGTCCATTCCGCTTCACTGGTTTTGCTTTCAAACCAAAAGAAGACTGATTTGAAAGTTCCAACTCGTGTGTGAGCCGATAATCCTTTGTAACTGATTATTATCTGGTCCCTGGGTATAAAAAGATCAACCATGTCACAATCAATGTTCTGTAACATCGCCATCGGCATGCTCTAGTCTGGCCAGAGCATTAGAGCTCTTTCTAGAAGCAAGTGTACTTATAAAGCGAGACCTAGGTTACAAAGTGCTTTACAAAATGTTAAAAGAACAAAGGATGTCATTTAACAACCTTACAACAATAAAGAACAACAGTTGAAGGCATCACAAATCAAAAATAGTGTACAAGATACTTTATTGCAGTTTCATTTGGTGCGGTTAGTGTTCACACTGGACTTTGTTAAGCGAACCAAACATTATAAACACCTCGCGTCGGAGGGTGTCGCTCGTTGCCCGCCACCAGTGGTGTACTGGCCATTGGGCATACAAAGCCCGGCGGGCCGTCGAGAAATGTTATTAACCGGGCCACTGTGCGATACCACCGGCCCACTTCCTGTAGTTGATTCGGATCGCGTTCACACCAAAAGCGAACCGAACCGTAGTTCAATTGGAAGCGGACTGAGAACCCGTTTTCAAGCTTACCTGACTCCCAGGAGAAGACTGTTCCAAAACCTGGGACCCAGAACAGTAAATGCACAGTCCCCTTGTGTGGAGCAGGCCTTGCTCAGAGGACCTGAGGACCAAACAGAGGTATAATGCTTTACTGTTACAGGACCTGAGTGCAGACACAGAGATGTAGGTAGATGAAGAGAGATTGAATATACTGACAAGCGAGACAGGGTGGTAAACAGGGTAATGGAGTCGGATGCAGGTGCTTACTATCGGAGTGAGGACAGGGTAAGTGGACGACAGAGGGGGACCAGGAAGACAGATGGGCAGGTAGGAGGTAGCAGGTTATTGTTCCATGTTTTTATCTTGAGCATCTCCTTATTTATACTTGCTCCAAGCCTGTGTTCCCTGTCAAATCCTTGTCATAGTTCATGTCATCATTCTCTGTAGTACTATGTCTGTTCATGTCACCAGCAATTGTTAGTTTTGGTTTGCCTTGCCCAGTGTGGATCTCTGTCATTTTTGTTTTTGTATTATAATTTTTATTTTGTGTTATTATGTATATTGAGTTATCCAAGTATGTATATTATGCCTATTTCTTTTTTTTGGTGTCAATCGATTTCAAAAATAAATCGAGGTAATCAGGTAATGATCCAATAACATCAAACCAATACCTGAACCGAAAGGCGCACGCACGACTTGATATATCCCCGGCGCCCAGCAGCGTCGTTTTGTACCACCCGCTGGACCCAGACATGCCAAGAAGTCGGTCCTGTGCCTGACCCAGCCCAACGCCCGCTCCATTTGGCGCGTATAGTGGTAATTATCTGGTTATTAGACCTAAGAAGCTAAGTGAAGACGAAGTACCTAGTTTGTTTTGACTCTACCAGCTCCAGCTGTAGGGAAAAATGGAGCAGTAAAATGGAGCAGTAGATGGACAGACGGATTGGTGTGGCGTCTGCAGTAATGCGGGCACTGTACCGGTCCGTTGTGGTGAAGAAGGAGCTGAGTCGGAAGGCGAAGCTCTCGATTTACCGATCCATCTACGTTCCAACCCTCACCTATCGTCACGAGCTGTGGGTAGTGACCGAAAGAACGGCCAAAATGAGGGGGCTCAGCCTTAGAGATAAGGCGAGGAGCTCAGACATCCGGAGGGAGCTCGGAGTAGAGCCGCTGCTCCTCCGCATCGAAAGGAGTCAGCTGAGGTGGTTTGGGCATCTGACCAGGATGCCTCCCGGGCACCTCCCTTTAGTGGTTTTCCGGGCATGTCCGACTGGGAGGAGACCCCGGGGCAGACCCAGAACCGCTGGAGGGATTATATATCTCATCTGGCCTGGGAACGCCTCGGGATCCCCCAGGAGGAACTAGAAAGTGTTGCTGGGGAGAAGGGCACCTGGAGAGCCCTGCTTAGCCTGCTGCATCCGCAACCCGGCCCCGGATAAGCGGAAGCTAATGGATGGATGGATGGATGGATGGATAATTCATACTTTTCTAGGACTGTCATTATTTCTAAGCTGATAACCAACAGTCATTTGATAGTAAATTTGATAGTGCCCCTACTCCGTTGTGTCTTTAAAGAGTGAACAGTGAACAGTCCCTTTTCACATTCTTACTTATAAATAACATTACATTTCTTGAATAACATTGCTTTGTTAACATTACCTGAAAAAGTGTGAAATTGTGTGACATGACTCCAGTCATCCTAATGTCTACTCTTCTTTTAACCAGTTGCTCAGGAAGGCCAGCTTGTTGACATTTTCAGATGAGAGAGAATACAGTCTATCACATTGCACTGTTGAAGCAGGTGTAGTACTTTCGTGCAATATGGGCCAGCTTAATATGGGCACTTTTGTGTGTGGACCACCACTTTAGTGGACATGCCTCTATGCTGACACTGGGCTCTGCCCTGTCCCTGTCTAGAGATTTGTCTGTGGAGAGTGCCTCATCATCAGACTCTGACTCTATCAGGAAGATGGCCATCTTCTTCTTTCATATCTCAGATTCAATTTCCTCTGTGGAGGGCTGTGGTGCAGGTTCCCTCTCCTTAATCGTCTCAGTCAGCTTTCACCACACCTCTTCCCTCTCTGGGCAGGCACCTGAGGTCCTTGAATCTGGGATCTAGAGCTGTTTCTACCTTAAACCATAACATGATTGCACTACATAGGCAGGGTCAACATCTGAGGCCTCCATTGTATGCAAAAGGTGGTATACGCACAGAGTGCTGCACAGCACTCTTCTTACCCATGAGAGGCTCATTCAGCTCTGCAGTGTTTGCTGGACTGTGTTTGAAATTTCAAACAATTTTCCGACACTTGGCTAGAGCATCGACAAACCCGATATGGAGAGCCTCTGTGATTACCCTCTGTATAATGTGCGCTACACAGGGCATATGCTCGTATGGTAGTATTTTTGCTGCAGCTATCATAGTGGGAGCACTATCTGTTCCTAGAGTGGTGATCTTGTCTGCGATCTCCCACTGTGCAACTTCAATAATCTGGCTAGCACATGCTCAGGCAAAATGCTTTTCATCCATTTTCACCACACCTAAAGTGAACGAGTGCAGTTGCCATTTGTAATCGATTAGGTGTGCCGTTGCACCAAGGTAGTTATGGTTGCTCACTCTCACGTCTCCAGTCAATGCAATACATAGCTTGTGCCAATTCCTCCACATTCTTTGCCTCTTCATTGCCATGCAATTTGTGAATTATTGCGACAATAGTTCCCTCGAAGGTGGCTTGTATGATAGGTCGCCTGTAGCCCCTGGTCTTCAACAATGTTGATGGGTGTACAGTCCATAGTGATCCACTTCACGGTTGCGGTGGTGAATTTTGCTGTTGTTGCTTTGTTGAAAGACTTGCCCTGGGTGCACTCTGCTAGCCTAGTCTGACGAACATGGCTTGATCCTGCCGGAGTGCCATTCGCATTAGCAAATACGTGCTTTGCCCCAAGATGCAACTTCAGACTTGTGTGTATATACAGTATATAGTATATGTTCAGTATATGTACAGTATATGTTTATGTATGTATATATATATATATATATTTTTTTTTTTGTATTTTGTATAAAAATATTAATATTTTGTATAAATATATTTAAAAATACGTAATTTTGCGCACTGTCGCCTATTATGTCACAATATTTGTTATGATGTACATGCGAGAATAAAACACTGACTGACTTTGAAGTGTCAAAATCAGACTAAGCCAATGGTTTAACTAAATCCATTATCATGTTTTTTGGTCATGACTGTTACATTATTTTCTATTTCTCTCTTTGTTTTAATACTCTCTCATTCTGAATATATTCTCTCTGTCAATGTCATTCGTTTTCTCTTTTCTATTTCCACTTTCATTTGAGATTTCGATTTGACTATCAATTTCACATTTAATCATTGCGTTTACAGTTTTGAATTACAATTGAGCATTTTCTGTTTTCATTTTGACTTTTATATTTTATGGTGGCATGATCATACCTAGTAAAAGATAAACCATTTATCATTAAGCAATTACATTTTCATTCTGAATAAAATATCCTCTATAGTGTCCAAGTGCATCGCAAGATCTATGAAACAACCAGAATGCAGACATTTTTATTGAATTTGGAAGAGAAAAAATATTGATTTGATTTAGACCAGGTCACAAAGTGTATTCTTTTGGATGATTTTGGATGTTTTTGATTGGAAATGGAAAAATGACAGTATACAAATATATTTCCAAAATGATTGCACATAACTAAGATAGAATACTTGTAATGCATTTTAGTCAATATAACTATATATATTATACAAGTAGAGGGTTCTACTTTAACTTTATTTGCAAAACATCTTAAAACATCTTAAATAAGAGAATTTCTTAGCAGTCAGTCACACATACTACATATGCAGTCAAACTATACCTTTTAAATTATTGGTGACGATAAACAAATATTACAGTTATGTTGTAATTATGTTATGGTTGAATATACAAATGAATTAGCAAATGCCAATAACGCTAATGTTTTCAGTGACACATTTCTTTTGAAGATCAATTATTATAAAGCTGATTATTACTCATCTATGGCATGTTTAATGAAAGTAGCATATCTATAAATTATGTCTTCTATCAGCTGAGCTTAAAATATAGGCAATACATTAAGTGTCCATGCATTTTAGACTCAATATGATTTTATGTAACACTGATAGAATGAAATTGTTTTTGCATTCATACATCCAAGAAATGGTGAGCAACTGGGAAAATAAGAGTTGGATATTGATTTTAATTTTCTAAATTCTCAAAAGGTCTTATATTATTTAATCTCAACAAGGTTGTTACTAGATCGTTAAATTCTGATAATTTGATAATGCTGCAAATCAATATGTGCTTATATCTGCTCTCAGTTGGAGAGACGACCTTAAAAATTCCTTTACATCTAATTGTTTCTGTGTTCTTTTTAGACTGATTATCCAAAACAAAGCTGTGGGTAAACCTGCCTTAATTCTTTTTGCATTAAGCCATCATTAACTAAAATTATGAATGGTACAGTGTAAACCATTTGCAAACATTAAGAAATAAGCAAAATCTGAGATGGATTGAAGACTAGAAGTACAACAAATCAAACACTAACATATTGTTATTGATATCCTAAAAAATATATCCTATACTAGAAAGTATGTCCTAATGACTATTTAGTAACTTTTAAATGTTCAATAGTGCATCCGATTTATGGGACTCTAATGTAATCTGTCCCGGTTTGAGATTGCAATAGTATCTTCTTTACATTCTTAACCTATTTGGGTTTTGATCGCATGCAATTTCAACATCTTATTTTTGGAACCTGACCATTTTAATGAAATGATTAAAAAAAAGTTGTCACCTTTTTTTATCATTTGATTCATATTTTTAATCTCCCACCATACTGAGAATAACCTGGGATTAATCATGGACAAAGTTGTACAATTTTCACTTATTGATACCATTATGTAAACATTTTTACTTCAACATAACAGTATTACAAAGGTTATCTCTCCATTGGCACATTCTTTTTTCAAAAATTATCCATGAGAATGGATGCCTAAAAATGTTTTAATGTTGTTTTTTTTAATGCAAGGTACAAAGCCCAACAAGTTTGTTGGTTAAAGTTATTGTAGGAAATTTTGATCCATTAATGACACAAAGACACAGAGTTCTGTGTGTTTCAAATACAAAGACATCTTTCAAAACAAACAAAACAATGATAATAAAATGGCTAGATCAGAAATTATATTAAATATATCTCAAAACAAACACATTTTCTTTGAAACTGGCTTTTTTCAATATAACTTTTTTACATGTATTTGTCACATTATAGTAAAATACATCAAACAGTTTTCCTCATGAGCTATACCCTATTATAGGTTAGCAATGAGTTGAGATCTTAGAATTTGTTTTAATACCTATTTGAGAAAAACAACAAATCAACATTACATTTCTGTTTATGATAAATATAAGTCCACAGTCCAAAATGCCAGTGGTAATCATACACTCTATATAAATAACATTGTCTTCCATGTCAACATGTAATTAACATTGTTAATATACTTACTAATAACACTAAAATACAGCCAAGCATACAGCTTAAAGGCTCATATGTTAATCTGAAACAAAAGGCTAAATTAGGCAAGTAACATGCAATTCTTTTTTTTCCATTTCTCACCCTTATCTTTTCCATCACATACCATTATTTTTATTCGGCATCATCACGCCTATCAATAGCATTGCCTTCATTAGTGCAGTGTATTTATAAAAAAGGCTTCTAAATATGTGTACCTCACAGCATTAAAAGTTCCAATTGGCTCAGTTATAATTGTGAACTGCTGTTATTTTCTCAAGGGAAGTCAAGAAAATGGAACCAACAAGTCCCTTAGTTTGGCACCTCATCCAGTTCATTCAGAACTCTGAAATTGCAATGACCATGTGCATCTGTGGGTGTTACTTTGTAAATATGAATATGCCAGTCCATGCATTTGTCAGGTGTGAAATTATCTAATATAGGATTTTCAGAAGAAGAAAATATTCATTAGCTTTTACATTTTCCTTTTCCTAGCTTATAGATTTTCCTGCTTTGTCACAATTCTAGACAAATATTCAATATCAATATTTTCTTAACTCTCTTGTCAGCTCCTATTTCCTTTTCGTAATTCGTGGGAGCAAATGTGTTCTTTTTTGTTTGTTATGCCTTTGCATAAAAGCATACATGACTACACCACAGTCCTTTTGTTATTATGTACAGAACAAGTCAACACATAGTTGCTTATCTTTTCAGATACACTGCTTATTCAACACATCCTGGAATCAGTGTAGCTTGTTTGGCTTAAAATCCTTCAGCTGTGCTTTATCGTTATTCTCTCTGCCATGGAAACAAACGAGGACTTTATCATAAAAGGCCAGCTTTTTTTTTTACTTGTCTCTGGTGGGCAGTCCAAGGACTGCCGCACTTGCTTGAAGAAAGGGAATTGTAAAGCGTAACACTACCAGACTCTGGAATGAATAATTAGCTAATGGAGAACATAATACACATTTCAGTTCTTCAATAGGGGCTGGATAAAAACAAATGTGTGTTGCTTGGCGGTAAGGCACTGGGTCAGGACGTAGTCAGGACGGGTCAGTCATGCTAAGACTCATGGGTAATCCTGGGTGGAGGTAGGCCACCGGCACACAACCGTTCTCACTGGTCGGTCCTGTGATTGACAGACGAGCTTTTGAGCGCATTGCATCTGTAAATGTCATCTATACAAAGAAAAATACAAAGCACACAATAAAAATGTTATCAACACTATTCCCAACATAATTTGTACATAATCACAACTGTTATGTCAATTTTTCTTTAAGAAACTACAATACTTAAACTACAATTACAATCCCAATAATGAATGTTCATAAAATATTCACTAGGACCCACCCCATTTCATCACTGAATGGCAAAATGTGTGATTATTGTAAATCTTCAATAAGTTAGAATAGTGTTTAAGTGGCAGCTGTTTATTTCTGAATCACAACATAACATACACCTAAAAAAGTGAAAAGGATGAAAGGTTTGTGAGTCAAGTCAATCATGCGATTTGTTTTGTTTTGCTAGTTTTGACGATGTTCGAGCAACAAAATATATTCCTTGACATTGTTTCTGTGTGTTGAGCATTGCTTTGGAACATGGACTGAATGGCAAACATGGTTTGTTTGGTTTTGTTTTTGTTGTTGATGAATTAATTTATATTGCTCTGGATATGTATATAGTTATTTATAACAACAATGATAATATAAATGTATTTATAACAACAGATTTGCTTTATGATCACATTTTTAACCCCCCCACCACCTTATTTTGGTGCCCCGGTGACCCTGGAAGCTGTGTTGTCCGGGGCAATAACCCCTGGTATGGTCTCCCAAGGTAAAGTGGTCCCAGGGGAGGGGCCAGACAAAGACCCCAACATGAAAAGACTTCCCAAGATTACGGTCACCTCCCCTGGACAAGGGAAACCGAGACCCCCTTCTGGAGCCAGACCTGGGAGGGGAGCTCGTTAGCAAGCGTCTGGTGGCCGGGCCTGGATTCATGGGGCCCAGCCGGGCCAAGCCCGAAAGGATGATGTGGAGCTGCCTCCCTGTGGGCCCACCACCTGCAGGGAGAGTCATTGGGGTTGAGTGCATTGTAAACCGGGTGGTAGGCAAAGGCGGGTCCTGGGCATGCGGATCTCCAGCATCACCGACTGGTTCTAGGGACGTAGAACATCACCTCGCTGGCGGGGGAGCAGCCGGAGCTGGTGTGGGAGGTGGAGCGGTACCAACTAGATATGGTTGGGCTTACCTCCACGCACAACACCGGTTCTGGAACCAAACTCCTGGAGAGGGGCTGGATTCTCTACTTTTCCGGAGTTGCCCAGGGTGTGAAATGCCAGGCGGGTGTGGGGATACTCACAAATCCCCAGCTGAGCACTGCTGTGTTGGAGTTTTCCCCGGTCAATGAGAGGGTCACCTCCATGCGACTGCAAGTCGCTGGAGGGAGGGCTCTGACTGCTCTGTGTGCTTATACACCAAACAGCAGTTCAGAGTATCCGGCCTTCTTGGAGTCCTTGGAGGGCATCCTGGAAACGCGCATGTGAGCAATGATGGAGGTGGGTGATTGGGAGGAACGGCCTGCCAGATCTGAACCAGAGTGGTGCTTTGTTGTTGGAGTTCTGTTCTAGTCATGGACTGGCCATAACAAACACCATGTTCGAAGATCTGCAGATCTGAAACCTAAGAACCCACTGGTGGACACCAGTGTTCGGGCTTGTTTGGCCCAGGGGTCTCCCAAAACAGCAGACGGGTAGCGGGAGGCCAGGAGGGCTGTAGCCTCAGCGGTCGCCAAAGAAAGAACCCAGATGTGGGAGGAGTTTGAGGAGGCCATGGAAAAGGACTTTCGGTTGGCCACAAAGAAGCTCTGGCAAACCGTTTGGCGACTCAGGAAGGGAAAGGGCTTAGCTCAGGCTGTGCTCAGTCGGGGAGGAGAACTGTTGACTCAGACTGAGGATATTGTCGGGCGGTGGAAGGAACTCCTGAACTCAACCACCATGCCCTCTGGGGAAGACCCAGGTCTGGATGAGTTTCGCTCTGGACATTGTGGGGCTGTCGTGGCTGAAATGCCACAATGTTGCGTGGGGGCCGGGGACAGTACCTGTGGCGTGGCAGACCAGGGTGGTGGTCCCCATTTTTAAAACGGGGGACCGGAGGGTGTGCTCCAACTATTGGGGGATCACACTGCTCAGCCTCCCCGGGAAAGTATATTCCAGGGTGCTGGAAAGGAGGCTCCGGCCGATTGTCGAACCTCAACTTCAGGAGGAGCAATGTGGTTTCTGTCCTGGCCATGGAACAGTGGACCAGCTCTTTACCCTTGCAGGGTTCTTGGCGGGGCATGGAAGTTTGATCATCCAGTCTACATGTGCTTTGTGGACTAGGTGACACGGTTGCCCCTTGTCACCAATCTCAAGGCATAGCCGAGGTGAGGTGAGTGTCCGGTTTGGGGACCTCAGAACTTCATCCGTACTCTTTGCAGACGATATAGTTCTGTTGGCTACATCAGACCTCCAGCATGCACTGGGGCGGTTTGCAGCTGACTGTGAAGCGGTCGGGATGAGAGTCAGCACCTCCAAGTCTGAGGCCATGGTTCTCTGCCGGAAAACGGTGGAGTGCTCCCTCTAGTTGGGAGTGAGTTGCTGCCTCTTGTTCACAAGTGAGGGAAAAATGGAGCGGGTGGTGGACAGACGGATTGGTGCGGCATCTGCAGTAATGCGGGTGCTGTACTGGTCCATTGTGGTGAAGAAGGGGCTGAGTCAAAAGGCGAAGCTCTCGATTTACCGGTCCATCTATGTTCCAACCCTATGGTCACAAGCTGTGGATAGTGAGCGAAAGAACGAGATTGCGGATACAAGCGGCCGAAATGAGTTTCCTCCGGAGGCTGCCTGGGCTCAGCCTTAGAGATAAGGTGAGGACATCAAACATCCGGAGGGAGCTCGGAGTAGAGCTGCTGCTTCTCCAGATTACAATTGAGACCTGCTCTGTATATTTAAAAACATTTCCTTGTTATAAATAAACTCTTATTATTATTATCGCCATTATTATTCATTCAGATGATTATTTTATTCAAATTGACTTCAAACATGACTACACTGTGAATTCAGACACATCATGAATTCACTATTTAATGTATAAATAATTTTTTTCTTTATACATTAAATACAACTCGGTTAGAATGTAATGAGTTGTACAGACAAAATGTGCTGTCAATATATATATATATTTATAATACTATGTAGAATTGAATATGCAATAAATAAATGAATAAATATACAATAAAATGTAGTATCATACATTTTAAAGAAATATGTGAGTTCCTACGAGGGAATGCAGATATTGGCAACTTCTAATTTGTTATATTTGTCCAATAAACACAATATGATATATGATCATGTTTTCTTTCATGCATTCTGATTCTTGAAACTAATCTGTTTTCACATCTTATTCAAAAGTATCAAAGGATGTGTTGAATCTGACACAATTGCATGAAATGGCATGGATCATTATTTTGAAGCTGTGAACAATTGAATAACATGTCTAATATAAGGCTGACATCATTATACAATGCTTGTCTAATGAGAGAGGATGATCGGCTAAAGAGAGAGTTGGAGAAATACAAAATATAACAGGAAACAGGGGTGGGCAAGAATAATGGGGATACAAGTTCCTAAGTAAGGCTTTATTCCATCTCTGTTGCATCTCTTCATCATATTTAAATTGTATTACATGATTAACGCTTACCCTAGATTATTCGCATACATTGCATCCAAATCTTACCCATTCCTGTCATTCATCTGCATTTGTCTGTTTAGAACTGGTGCAACATATACACAACATCCAAGCACGTATGCTAAGGTTTTTAGTAATTAGTAATAAGTAATTGCATATTATCAATTATTATATAATTATTAAATCATCAATACTGTATTGTTTCACCTGCTAATGAAACATAATATATTGTCCACTTATATAGTTGGGTGCTTGGATGCTTCAGCGAAAAAAGGAGTGCACCTGCTTTGTTTCAGGCAAAATATGAGTTAAGTTATCTATTTTTTACATACTACAGTTTCTGCAGTTACAGAAAGGAATACACATATGGGAGCCGTGGCTCTGTCCTTTATGATGTCACTGGGACTGGCACTGGTGCGTACATGGCTGATGCAGAGTGAACAAATGAAAGGTCAAAATGAAAATACATCATGCATGACACTGTATATAACAGCATTTAACTTTATCTGTATAGGATTAATTCTCTGTAGCAAAGCTTTCCTATAATATATTCCTGCAGGTTGTCTGTAGTTGTCTGTAATTGTCTTTGCTAAGGGCTCTCTCTAGACTTGAAACTAAATATGAGAACACACTGTTCTAGCCTGTAAGAGATGCCATGCATTAACACAGATGAAATAAGCATGGAGACTGAATGTACATACTCAGTGTAGCTCTTATAGAAGGTTTGAGAAAAAGAAACAAAATAAACAAAACAGAAAGTAGGAGATGCAAAGGAATACCAGCGATGCAAACAGGTAAGGGATAGAAATGGTGTGACATTATTTGGGTAGAGAAAACCTGAACAACGTGTGTGTCCCCTGGGGGAACATTGTGAACAATATTCGCTTTAGATACTAATTTGTAATTACCTTTAAATATATTTTGCCTGAAAAACGAATTCAGGCAGCCATTATGGAGTAGAACAAACCTATTAGGATTGCAAAATGTCTTTCTTGTTTCTTGTCAATGTTTTTTTCATATTTGGTTCACTGACAACATTAGTGAAGCATAGAGCCTCCTCAAAACCCTTCATTTTAAACAACTACAGCTTATTTAAAGGTGCAACTCAAAACATCCAGCCACTAGATGTCACACTCTCCATTCCATTCTAGTGGTTGCCCGTTCGTTGCACAGCCTGCATAATTCATGGTCGAGTGGAGTGAGACTCAAACAATCATGTGAAGTGATTCATCTTTTGTGGTAACAAATACATTTTGAAACGCGTAGCTATGCAATAGCTATAGATTTAGGCTATTTTGTGCAGTGGTGTGTCTGTGAAATGAAGCTGGCGCTTACTGTTAAACTCCAAAGAAGAAAGCTAGTGCAAACAATTGTTGGGAGTGGGGCTCTCCATTCTTCTCTCTAAATGTAGTAGTCATTTTTATTATTTATTTATATGGTGGTCTAATATTTTATTCACCCCTCTGTCCCACAACGACATCTGGCATTTAAAAATGTCGTTAACGTTTTTGTATTTTAAGGAATATGTCTAACTCTGATCATATTGGGAGGAATATTTTTATTATGGAATGCAATCCAAAGCTATATGACTCCATACTAATGTAGGAACAACCTGTTATTTGCAGAGGCTTGTGGTACAAGTTGACCTAATAAACTAATTAGCACTAATTAACAAGCTAACATTTCAAGAAAGTAACTATGTATCTGTAATGGCCACCAATATGGACTACACATTATCATTATAAAAATGTTGTAATGTAATTTTGTATTATTTGTCATTATTGTCAAATCAGTGCCATAAGCTATAGACTAGAGTCCATACATTGCAACACATTTTAGATGTGATCACTCTGTAGGCACAGCCGAGTTGAGACGAACATTTTTTGTTTTTTCATTTCTTATTATTTTTAAAATATCTATTCAGAATTAGATGTTAGTCAGGAATCTCTGCTTAGCAGTTTAAACCTTTGTTTTTATTGATTAGGATTGAATAGACCTAGTTTACGGTGAACA
>OMOU01036765.1:7097-17748 GCA_900312585.1 Malacocephalus occidentalis
ACTTGGAGAAGGCTTATGACCCGGGGAATCCTGTGGGGGGGTACTGCGGGAGTATGGGGTAGTGGGTTGGTACATGCCATTCAGTCTTTGTACAAACAAAATGAAAGCCGTGTCCATATTCTTGGCACAAAGTCAAGCACATTCGCAGTGAGTGACAAGTGTAGGGCCTCCGTAACACTGGTTGCCCAAGATCCTCCATTCACTGCCCTTTCACACCTTGTGCTGAGTGAATCATTAGTTCAAGTTCAAGTTCTTTTATTTGTCAAATGTGCTATATTGACATACAGCACAGATGAAATTACATGCCTCTCAGGCCCAGGTGAATTAGTGAAATAAATAGACACTATGAACAGTAAGACAATCTAAACAGTAAGACAATCTAAACAGTGAAGACAATCTAAACAGGAAGACAATCTAAACAGTGAAGACAATCTAAACAGGAAGACAATCTAAACAGTAAGACAATCTAAACAGTAAGACAATCTAAACAGTAAGACAATCTAAACAGTAAGACAATCTAAACAGTGAAGACAATCTAAACAGGGAAGACAATCTAAACAGGAAGACAATCTGTCTTCGTCTACTATTCGTCTACAATCTGTCTTAGTCTACTATTATGTTGCCATGTTTTCCACGGAGATGAAAGACTATCCCCAGTCTAACCACCAGGGGGCAGCAGCTTGAGACCTGACACTCGGCCCCGCCCCTACCTCGTCTCCCAGAAAAGAGGCCAAGGGTCTGCCCAGTGACGTTGATCACATGCATCACCCAGTCTATATCAACACAGACGTCTGGCAACGCTCTTCCCTTCAGTTTTCTGCTCTTCCTCCCTCCCACGGATCCAACTTGGATCGGGTGCCATCTACTGGCATAAAAAAGAAGTGGTAATTTAGGAAAGCCTGCCCCAACTTGACTTGATTGGCTGCCTGGACCAGGTGTGACATTGACAAGTGACATCTGTGCCTTGAGCTGAAAAGTATTGCAACTTTATGCACACATGCAAAACGCTTGAAAAACACGCCGCACGGCACAAGAGAGGAGCGCGGCAGGCGCACTCTACCATTTGAAACAATCTTTTTTGGTGGCGACGCATTTCGAGCTACAGGTCTGCGTGATTGTGGCCTTAGGCACTATTGTCCCCACACCTCCTCAGAGCTGGCCAGACAACTCCCCTCCCACTGGGCGCTGCTTTCACTGGCAGATGCATCGTGGAAACACAACCATTTTTTATTTTCAAGTTCAAATCATCCACCACCAGCATTAGAGTAGGATGATATGATTTAGTTGGGATGGCCAGTCAGACATTTGGGCTGACAATCAGGGGATGGGAAAGTTATAGATAATGTAGCAGGGTACCTGAAGCTATAGTAGGCTTGTCATTGGACAAGGCTGCGGCGGCAAGCCTTGCTGAGGGCGGTCTGAGAGTCGCAAGTGCAGTCCGATTGGTTGACGGGATGCTGGTCAGAGCAGCTTTATTTAAGGCGCTGCTGGGCTGTTTGAGTCCTGTAGGATGGGAAATGGGCATCAATAATTTCACCATGCATTTCTAGAGACACCCATTCATTCATTCACCTCGCTCACTCAGTCACTCACTCACTCACCTGGCAGTGCGAGGCGAAGTCTGGTGGTGGTTTGTATGCCGGTGGTTTTTGGTTTGCTCTGGAAAACAAAATATATTATCAGACACTTTTATCCAAAGTGGCAAGCATCAAAGTGTTATGCAGCCATTTGTGTGCAGAAGCAGCGATACTGAAACACATCGTCAACTATTCGTGAATCCAGACTGTAATATGTGTTGTGCCTACCTCTTGGGGGGGCGGAACCACGACATTCACTCTCCTCTGGGTGGCGATGAAGGGGTGCGGCTCTGGCAATCCCATATGAAACGGGGCGGGGTTGTACCTGAGCAGGTGGGAGACGGGCAGCACGGGGGGAAGGCGTGACCGAGCAGGGCGGGGGTCTGGGCTGGTGTTGGGGATGCTCATCTGTGGGAGGGGCTTAGAAGGACCATCCATGTACAGCCTCTTATGCACTTCTGAGTTCTGCGTAGTGGCCACAAGGTCTCTGCGGTCGAGCATGGGGGTGGAAGTGACCGGGAAGTAAAAAGGTCCAAAGGTCTGGCTGTCTCTACAACATTTTAGGGTGCTTGGTTTGGCAGGAGATGCGATCTCACCCAGTGGGTTGCAGGTTCCAGAAATGGGTGTCATGTCCAGGACTTTGTTTCGCAGCAGATTCTCGTCACTCATGCTCGCCATGGGGTTGGAAAGTTCAGCATTGTCCTGTGCGATCACAAAGTCCATTGCTGTGATCAGTGTAGCATTAGCAGCAGCACAAGGCTCAATTGATAACGCAGTGGGCATGCCCTCAATGGTCCGGTGGTTGTCTTCAAAGCTTCCACTACTGATCTGGTGGTCTTGCTTACTGCTCTGGTTGATGGTCTCAAAGGTGTCATGGAGTCTGATGCCTGTGGGGGCGTCAGCCAGTGAGACCAAGGTGCCGGGTCCAATAGAAACGGGATTCGACTCCAGAGTTTTGTTTCGTGGCATAGGCTCGTCGCTCTCTGAACCCGAGTACTCCATCTCCATGGTGATGTTGATGTTCGTCGAGGGGGTGGGAAGTGTGGCGTTGCCCCGTGGGCTGACGAAGGTCCCATTGCTCACTGCTTCGGCTGCCTTCCCGCTGACCAGCTGGGTGGTGGACTTCTCTGGAAGATCCACCACTGTGACCAGTGTAGAATTAGCAGGAGGTTTGCTTGATAACGCAATGGGAACAGCTTCAAAAGTCCGGTTGTTGTCTTCAGAGCTCTGGTTGCTACGATTACTGATCTGGTCATCTTGACTACTGCTCTGGTCATCTGGACCATTGCACTGGTTGTCTTGACCACCCCTCTGGCGATCTTGACTACCACTTAGGTTGTCTTGACTACAACTTGGGGCACTTTGTGTTGGCGGGGAGATAATCTCAAAGTTGTCCTTGAGTGTGAAGCCACAGTATGCCAGCGAGATAGAGGCACTGGGTTCAATAGAAACAGGATTAGACTCCAGAGTTTTATTTTGCGATGAAGCCTCATCACATGTTGAACCCGAGGAGTCTAACTTCTCTATGGTGATGTTAGTGTTCACCGAGGCGTCATCCTGTGGGCTGATGAAGGTGCCGTTCTTGGAGCCTCTTGGGGTTTCCTGGCGGTTCACCAAGTCAACCTTGATCCCACAGAGCACCTGGGTGGTGTCGAGTTCAGGCTGCACTGGGAGATCCACTGCCATGGGTAGACGGCGCATGACGGAGGTACTGGCCACAGGGGTGAAGAGGTGGGATGAATCCATGATGGGATCGACTTCCAGAGGCTCCTCTTCTTGGAACCAGAAGTCCAGCAACCGGGCAGTTTCCTCAGGCCAGGCAGACAGGGGTGACTGGACATTCATGTAGTTTTTGTATTTGAAAATGGGCGTGAGGGTGGACTTCATCTCTCTTGAGAGAGAGACGTCTCCAACATGCGTGGAATCCAACATGCTGTGCTCAGGAAGAGCCTCGTCTGACAGGTTGTATGAGAAGGGAGATCTGACGGGACTCTGGCTGCATGTTGTCATGCCGTTGTGGCGTTTGTCCCTGACTTCTCTGTAGAGTGAGGCCACGCCCCCATCAGGAATGTTCCGATTGGTTTTACCCTGTGGTGGGGGAGAGGGGTCAGCCATCGGAGGGGCGTGGTTAGGGGTGGCAGCAGGGGGTGAGATGTTCTCACGGTCCTCGTTCTCCATGAGGCCGTGAGGTTTGGTTGTAGGTGCTGCTGGCGTAGATGTCAGACTGGTCATGGTGAAGCGCTTCCATACAAAGAGAAGTTGTAGTTTTCTTCCTTTCAATTCCTCGTCTTTGATGAGCTATTGTTGCCTGTAAAATAAATAAAATGTGTAAAAATGTGTAGGCAAGGGCATCTCTGCACCACTTGTACTTCATTAATAATGGTGTACACATTTGACCCATATCAAAAGATTTTATAGTGCACATTCCTGGTCAGATACTGATTGAAATGAAAACAAGTAAGGGTGAAGAATGGACAAACACAAGTTTAAGTAAATAGTGCGTAAAGCATTGACATTAATAGTAATTTTGTCCATATAAACATTTGTTTAACCTTGGACACTTTATTTTTGTATCTTCTACATCAACACTGCAATACGCGTTGTCCCCTTGATACAAGGATATCCTCAACACACATTTATTTGTCTTCTTCCTCGCCGTTTTCGTTGGGTCCAACATGCGACTCGTTTAGAAGTGAAGGTTCACATATTGCCGTTAGGTAGGCTAATAAATATGAGTGCTTTAATTCAACAATAACTTTCACAGGAAGGTTTGTGCTGATCTGACAATACGAGTTACGTTCCATGGTTGATTATAAATAGTCGTGAGTGTTACATGTGTGTTCACTATTTATAATCAATATTAAAACACAACTCATATGGTAAAATATAATCCAGTAACGATATTATCCCAAACGCTCCCATGAAGCAGTGATTGTTGAATTCAAACGTCAGCATGGATAGGCAATAAATATGTTGTAAATCAACAAAAAAAGTTGCACAGGAGAGTTTGTGTTTGTCCTGATGGTTAATCTGCCAATATGATAATAATCCGATAAGGCCTATCTATTAGTGTTGATTATTTGATAGGTTAGTGTTTACAGTTAATTTTGTGAATGAGTCGCGATTTTAACTTACCACTGAACACAGAACGTTTCATTTCGTAAACGTGGCCAAGGTCAGAAGTGTTTCCGATCCTGAGAAGTTGCGGTAATATGCGATAACATGATTCGAACATATAACATAATTTAGCAATATAACATCTGAAATGTTTGCTCCATTTCGGGAAGGGGAAGCGAAGTTTGAACTGACATCCGCCTGCTCCTCATTGGTCAGAGAGATTAGCCAACAGGCGTCAGACATTATACATTACGTCATGTGAGCCGTGTGAGGACGACTGTCTGCTTTACCGCCACCTACTGTTTCAGAGCATCCACTGTATTCATAGACGTAATCCTCAAATATTTAGCCATGGCCAGCTACGTTTCTTTATACAGCATGTTTATTTATACAAAGTGCAGGAATCGCATTGAAAGGACAAACAGTTTAAGGAGAAAAGTAAAATAAAAGTATCAGATACAGTATTCTACATAGTGAAAATTGTGCCGGATTTACATTCAAACACAGCACAGATTAACATTAAAAAAACATTAAAAGTTATTGTGCTTTTATTATTATTATTATTATTATTTTAAATTATTATATTAAACATACATACCGGTGTCAGACTAACGGCTGTGTGTGACAGTAAGGGGTCACAATGATGTTCTGTTGACCCACCCCCCCCCTCTCACACGTTCTCTCTCTCCCCTATATCTCTCCTCCCCTCTCCCGCCCTCTATCTCCCTCACACAAACTATATCTCGTTCGCCATGTAAACACACTGTAGTAACCTAATGTCCATGTTACTAATATCATTTATAATAAGGAGGCACGGTGTGTTTCCGTGATTCATTTTGTAACGTTTCCTGAGATCAATACGTGTCATTAATATTTATTGAGCTTTAATGCACACACATCATACCCCACAGGTTGCATTGCGAGACACAGCATCGCTATCCTGCTCTACAGCGCCACCAGGCCGCCGACCGAACTACAGCTAGGACAAGAAGCGCAAGCTCGGTGAGTGTCCGTCGCTGAGACAAGCTCCGTCTACAAGCAGGTGAGGAACAATATTTTTTTCACACGATCTGCTTCATCTTCACCCAATAATTTTACACACAAATGGTTGAGAATCCGCGACGGCACGCCTGTTAAATGGTGCACTGTCGCCGCGACGTGCTAAATCTCAATCGTCTTGTCTTTTCTATATTTTTTCGCACGAGGTGGGGGAGAGTGGGTGGGCCTCTGTGGCGCGAGGGATAGAAATAGTGTGCGGTGTGCACGGGAACAAGACACGACACTATCAAATTATAAATAATATTATCATCCACGTTGTTAACGTGCAATCGATGCATGATATAGGATATCGTCGGTGGGAAGGCGTGTGATTTTTATTGGTGTGCGTGTGTGTGTGTGCGCGCGACGCGCGTGTGTGTTGTCGGTCTTGCGTGTTGGAAATTGGACTACACACTGAAACGTGTTGTTTGCGGGAGAGCAGACACACATGCAACGACATTGTCGGTTATTGCTGTTACAGAAATATAATAATAAGAGGTCAGACCTGCTATTCGCAGCCATTGTAACAGGATTTACCTTTTGGGAATACGTTTAATGTCGCGTGGAATCGGTTTCACGTGAGGGTGTGTGTGCAATTATCTGTATTATCTGTGCGGCGTTGTATCCCAGTGCAGTCCGGCCGTGGGCGCTCCCAGTCGTATAGCAGTCATCCATCAAAACGGTATACACGTAACATTGTTGCGTTGCATGTCTAATATGTGCGTTGTAAATAACACGTATTTGTATAATCTGACTGATGCACATGCCCCAGGATAAATACTTTTAATAAAGGGCGGGTGGTTCATCCAGCTCTTGGGGAGAAGAGAGCACCTCGGGAACGCGGATGCCAAGCCCATTTTCCATTTGATAAAAGACGCGGCTCTAGAGCCAGCGACGCCCCTCTCTCTTTCACACACATACGCATACGCATACACACACACACACACACACACACACACGCACACACGCACACACGCACACACGCACACACGCACACACGCACACACGCACATACGCACACACGCACATACGCACACACGCACACACGCACACGCCTAAATGACCGCTACCAAGCGTGCACACATCATGCGTTTATTGCGTAGACAAAATGGCCTGCAAAAAAAAAAGCTTGACGGATACATGAGGCGGGAGAGTGCGCGGGTTGTCAGGCCGCTTGGCAGGTGTGTGAGCCGCGGACACACCTCCGCCTCGCGAGGCCCTGCCTTGTGCGCTGAGCGGAACAATAGAGCGGTTGCACTTTAATACGGTTAGTCACCTTTAATGCTATACGAATTAAATGTAACGACTATGCACGACTCTGCTTCATAACCAACATTATGACATTAGACAGAATTAGCAGTGATATAATCCAAGGTTGTTCATGGAGTTTGGTTGAATTCCAATTAAAGGGCTTTCCTGGGGCAGTGTGTGTGGACATGCACTGGAGATGGCACTCCAGACAGGTGTGTCATCATGGCAACAAGAAACATAGTCAGGTCATAGTGTATAGGGCTGTGTGCCATTGCCATGACACCCCCCTCCTAAACCCTTCCAACACCATGACAACGCCAAAGAATTTCTCATATCCGGAGGATGCTTGACTTGAAGATTATTAACGTGTCACTCATTGACTTGCGTGAAGCAGAATGACAGCCATGGGAGATGATTCATATTTTTACGCTCTGTAGAAAAACAAAAGGCCTCCAACAATGGGAGGCTGGCTCTCCATGGTTACCAAGCAGATCATTGCCAACATACTCACACCTTACTCCCCTCCGCTGTGACTGAAGCTTTTATTTTGAAAGGGATTTTATTTTCCTAAATTATTTTATTTTGAAAATTGCCGTGATGGGAAAATTGAGAGCCACTTAGCTAAGCGGTGGTTAGGGCCCGATCAAGCCCAGGGGAGGGCAAGAGAGAGCGAGAGAGGGTTGGTAGAGAGGAAGAGAGATGCAGGGTAAACCAGAGAGAGTGATATATAGTTGATTGAGATAGACATATTTGGAAGAGAAAGGGAGGGACAGGGAGAAAGACATAGAAAGAGCGAGAGGCATGATAAAAAAAGAGAGGGAGACAGAAAGAGGGAGAGAGAGACATTAAAAGAGATAGAGATAGAGAGAAAAGTAGGTCAGAGCGAGAGAACCAGTGGAGCATGAGGCCTCCATGATGATGAAATGCCTGCACTAGCCCCGTTAGCGCGCTAGCCCTTCCTGTGCTCAACAAGCCCTCCCCCTCTGCTCCCGACTCTCCGGTCCTGGATAGTGAGCCAGCTGGTTCTGGCCTGGTCAGCCCACCTATGGGAACAATGTAACTGTTTTCCTCTCTCTCTGTACACCCACACTCCTCTTTCTGGTTGTTGGATATGCTCGATCACTTTTTTTTGCCTTTACCAAGGCAACAGCGAGAACATCCACCAGTACCTCTGAATAACACATACTATTGGGGTTGTCATAGAAATTATGCCAGAGAACTTCGTAGAACTTAGAAAGTAGAAAGTCATATTTTATGTGTCTACTGTTTGTCTGGGACTCCAAATCAGGCGCAATAGCTGGAAATTGTGAAATAAGGCCAATTTCTAAATGTTTGTTGGTGAACATCATGGAAACAGGATCTAAAAACGTAATGACCACAACATAATGAGGAACGTATCCATGAAACAAATATCAAATATCTTAGTTAATGTCAAATGTCAAAAAGCTATTTTATAGATTAGACATAGATAATATATCAAGTCTTGGAAACAACAACATTTTAGGCACGTTGTTTTGTATAGTTTGTACTTCCTAGCTTCATTCTTTGTTATAATGTGACTAAGCAGGGAAAATAGACTCCCCCCATCAAATCATCTCAACATCATTTTCTGACACCTACTGCACACCTTGATAACTTTTTAATAACATAATTAGAAGTCAATTATGGATTTCTGCTGTCCATCATTATAAGGATTTGAAAAACAAGCGCTACAACAACCCAAAGAGTGAAATGACACTAAATATGACTATTATTGAAAGGAAAAAAACATGAACTCATGGAAACAGTTCCATTGTTCTCAATAAATGTTATAAAACACATATTGTTTTCTCTGGTATTGTGTAACTACTCATGGAAATGTTTCCTTTGGCTGTCCTGTAGTTTATCTTTGATGTTTGCACACAGATTATCAGCTTCAAACCTGACTGTTATCTGCTCTGAATTTCCACATTTCTAGGAGCTCAATTACCTCTATTAGCCTTGTTATCTTCGTTAGCTGTTTAAGCCCCGTTTCTCTGTGAGTGTCAATATCTCCTTTACCTCAACTAGCTCTATTATCACTGTTAGCTTTTCTCTGCTCCGTTAGGCCAATTAGCTGTTAGTTATATTAGCTAGTAGCTTTGCGGTTAACTCTATTATTGCTGTAAGCCATGTTATTTAAGATAGATTATATCTGTTTTCTCTGTGAAGCTTGAACTCAGTCCACAAAGTGAGGAGGTTCTGAAGGACTGTTGTCTTTGGCAGTGCTGCAGAACGATCTGTTGTTCGGACTCCGTCATGTGTGAGGCTTGTAACTCACTAACTAGCGACAAAGACAGTTCTGTGCGCTACAGACAAGTCCATTCATTTGGGTTTGTATTGGGACAACAAAACCCCCAACCGCACAGCTGACATGTATTCAGACACCCACACCCCCTCTTTTAAATGCTATTCTGGTAGCCTTTTGTTTCACATCCAATAAAAGAAGATGGGGAGTGGGAATCCAGCTAAGTTAGTCTAGCTAGTATGACCCTGTCTAGCTAGCATAAGAGACTGTTAGCATGTCTGCTCAGCATGTAGTCCTTTAACAGGCAAAGTCGTTTCCGTGTGGAACGTTCTTTGACTGTTGAAGGTCAGCAGATACGTCAAGTTCACACGTATGTAGGAAATGCCGCTTAGTGTAACTACGGCGACTGCTGCAGGCTTTATGTGGGTTGTTGTTGACATTGTATTGTGTTGTCATGGCAACATACCATGATTTAACGACAGACCAGAAAACTTGAGTTAGTCCTACTTAACAGACAGTGTTCTGCTTTAGGGAAGGAATGAGGCATGGTTACTGTGGCTTAGGGGTGATAAAGTCTCTCACACCAAACACCCAATCAGAAAATCCTCACTACAGCACTGGCCTGCGTGTGTTGACAGTAACACGACCATCAACATAAAGGCTGCGGATCACTGATCGGTGAATGTAAAAGCAGCAACCTTCACAGTAGAACCTAACTTACATTAGGATTCTAATAAACATTGAAATCTTGTGATTACAATTTGCTACTTCTTTTGAAAAGCTTGTTAGACTCTTGTTATAGTGCACAAAACACAGGAGGTGTGTTCACCAGTTGTTTGAAAAAAAAGGAGGTAATTTTTTGTGTCGCAATCTATCTTCCACACATGTTGCGCACATGGGGTTGTTTAGATGGCTGATGAATCACGATTTGGTGCAATGACACTGTGGAGGTTCCACAGATTCTTTACACACAGATGTAAAAACTGAAAGTTTTCCAACAATGTTTGCTTTCCAGACACATCAGACACGTGGAGGCCTCAACTCTCAACTGTGTGTGTGTGTGTGGTTAGGTTCTGTCAAGTCACAGAGAGATTTTGATTGGCTGGTGAGTGTGTGAGGTCATAAATGGTTCAGGAAGTGAGCGCGGTGCAGTCAGCTGAGATATTTCTGTCCAGGGTGCTGAAATCTGATGCCCAGGGTGCACGTCAGGACTTATTAATATCCCCCTCCCGCAGGACGCTGCCTGTAACATCCTGACACATACACACTATCCACATTCATAATACAGACAAAGGGTTTATTATTATAATGTGTATTATTTATTATGGTTCCTAATAACCACCTCCACATCCAGAAGAGACTGCTGGAATACTCAAACTGTTACCTCTCCATGTCAGAGTTA
>OMOU01036771.1:0-10870 GCA_900312585.1 Malacocephalus occidentalis
ATGTGTGTCTGTGTGTGTGTGTGCATGTGTATGTGTGTGTGTGTGCGTGTGTGTGTGTCTGTGTGTGTGTGTGCGTGTGTGTGTGTGCGTGTGTGTGCCCTACATCCTGCTTGTCTATGGGGGGGGCTCACAGGAACAGGAATAATATCACTGGCTGTACAATAAGCTGTGCGTGTGTGTGTGTGTGTGTATCTGTGTGTGTGTATCTGTGTGTGTGTGTGTTTTAATAGTAAACATGTTATAGCAGTATCTGCTTATTATTTCCAATTACCAAAGTAGGCAGAGGGTGAACCAAACAGTAGTCCCTATTAAACCATTATTATTATTATTATTGTTGTTGTTGTTGTTAATAATAAGAATAAGAATAGATGGGAGTCATTTAGCACCTTCAGCCCCACAAGGCGTGTAGACAGGAGCAGTCAGGTGGCACTCCTGAGGAACCGAACACAAACGGGTTCCCTTCTGGTCGTTTCCTTCCTCAAAATCTGTTTTTCTCTCTCTCTCTCTCTGTCTCTCTCTGTCTCTCTCTCTTTCTCTCCATCCAGGGACCCCAGGAGATAAGGGTGTCAGCGGGGAGCCTGGTCACATGGGGAAGATCGGACCAATAGGAGCCGGAGGTAGTGCAGTGATGTAACACCTGATCTGAAACCATAGCAACAACACTTCCTCGTCTCCATCTCTATGGATGTCTCTGTTGTCTTTTCACGAACCCTAACCTGAGGGATTGTCTTTTTGGATCTTGTGTGTCTGTCTGTCAGAGTATTTAGTTTATACTGACGCAGTCTTTGTGAGGCTGCTTAAACCAGCCATCAAGCAGCAGCCAAGCTGCCACAGTCCACACTCTGGCAGGTAGATATCAGCTTACCTGCCAGAGGACATCCAGTCAGACCAATGAGGAGCCTGCATCATCAGGCAATGGTCTTCTCAAGCTGTACTCTACATAGGTCTACACTCTATAGGTCTACACTATATAGGTCTATAGGTCTACACTCTATATAGCAGGCCATGCTATATAGGTCTACACTCCATAGGTCTACACTATATAGGTCTACACTCTATATAGCAGGCTACACTATATAGGTCTACACTCTATAGGTCTACATTCTATAGGTCTACACTATATATAGGTCTACACTCTATAGGCCTACACTCTATGTAGGTCTACACTCTATGTAAGTCTACACTCTATATGTCTACACTCTATAGGTCTACACTCGATATAGGTCTACACTCTATAGGTGTACACTCTATATAGGTCTACACTCTATGTAGGTCTACACTCTATATAGGTCTACACTCTATAGGTCTACACTCTATATAGGTCTACACTCTATGTAGGTCTACACTCTTCACATAGACAAATAGAACATTGTGAAATATGCATTGGGTTTGACTTTTCCAAGGAAAACATCAGCAACTAAGCCACAGAATGAACCAATAAATATGTGGTCGGGCTTATTTGAAGATAATGGGCCCTATGTGGTTACCGTGGTAATGTTTGAGCATTTAATAAACCAAAGATGCAAAAGAATTGCAAAAGCTCAACTCATTAATCAATTCATTTGTGCAACTTTATGTCATACAGCCTACGTCAAGTGTGCAATCTTCTTCACTTTTTATGAATATACCGTATGTACTGTATATTCATAAAAAGTGAATACCCAAACAAAAACTAGAATTTTAAGTATTGAGTATTTGAGAAATGTTGTCTACAATTACAAAATATACAAACAATATGTTAAATTCAAGCTCATATTGGGCAGTGATGTGTGTGACTGCATTCTGTAATATGGCCGTTACAGGAACAATCTATTCTCCTCCTCAAACAAAAACAACCATCGTCATGTTTGTATGTTAGCTGACTTCCCCTAAATGTGTAACTGCCATTTGGGAGAATAACTGTTGCCTCGAAGTCCATGCTTTGCTGCTTAAAGCCAAAGGCCTATTGGTTGTGCTCTGAGTGTGGTACTGCCATCTACTGGCCACCGCTCATTATTACACCAACCTACGACCTCGTCACGTCAAACTAAAGTTCAGGGTCTGGTTGGTGCGTGTCTTGCATAATTGTGCTAACTTCTGATTTTAATCTATCTTGTAGGTGAGAAAGGTGATTCAGGTTTGACTGGACCATCCGGATTACGAGGAAAACCTGGTGATTCTAATCATATACTATAAAATGAGTTATGATGAATGACTTTTCAAGCACATAGTAATCATCATTGCAGCAACAGCATGTGTGTTCAGCTAGTAGTCTCCAGAATTATGGTGGTGTAATATATTATATATATATATGATTGTAATATATTACAGCACAATGAACTATGAATGACGCATGTAGAAATTATGCATTTGGCCAGAGAATGAGAGTTGCGTGTTCCCCGCCCAGGTAGCGCGTGTGACTGTGGACGCTACCTGAAGGTGGCCGGACAGCTGGACATCAACTTTGGCAGACTGCAAAATTCTGCCAAATTTGTAAAGAAGGGTAAGCTGAAGGGAATGAATACAAATCGCCATATTTGTGTGAAGATGTGGATAGCAAATGCCTATGCCACGTTAGGGTCGTTTATGTGCTATATAGCATATTGTAACATAGTTATTAATTTGACATTTACATGATAAATCATAACAGGAACAAGACATGCGTTCCTAAATATTTCTTTCAAAATGCTTACTGTTTATTTCATCACACTGTTTCGTGTCACAATTCCCCTGCTCCTTGAACTTGACATGAGCCCTTGCACGTTATACATGCATCCATTGATGTACTGCCTGCCCTAGTGCTCTTGGGCCTGAGGGAGACCCAGGAGATGTTCTACCTTTTGGTGACCGAGTCTCGGAGGTTCAGGGAGGCCCGGGTGAACTGTAAGCTCCGAGGAGGCACCCTCGCGATGCCCAAGACCAGAGACTCCAACCGCCTGTTGGCAGACTATGTCAGCCACGCTGGACTGACCGGGGTGCTCATCGGCCTGCAGAGGCAGAGTTTGGTAAGTACTCAACCTAGCCTGACACGCCAGATGGTTTGTTTCACAGAGCTATCTGGGACATCGTCATTGGAAACTGTTTGGAAAAATCCTTGGCAGGTGATTGGATGAACCGTCTATCCATCAGCTTTGTTGTTTTCCCAACAAACAGTGGTTTCTAAACGGAAGCCGTAGCTGCTGGTTGGAAGCTGACGGATAGCTTGAAGTCTGAATGAAACTGGTCTCACAATGCTAGGAATGACGACAGGCAATAACCCACGCATACAGGCTTTAGTTTTTGATTGGGTTTTTCAAGACAGTACCGCCAGCGTTGACATGTATAAGAAACAAGAGATGTACACAGAAAATGCTCACATGGCCACTTTGCATTTTCATTTGGTTCAGTTTTGTGTTTACCCTGGACAGCGAACCAAACAATGCAAACAAAGTCATGCTGTTGAATGGGTTTCTTGTCAGACAGAACATCTGAGGGAAACTCACAAAGCTTGTTGCAGACAATAATAATAATTGAGCAACAATAACTTGTATACCTTGTATACCTTTGGTGTTCCTACAACTTCCCAAATTCCACCATTCAGTCACTGAATAATGTATGGACATCCCATCATTTTTCATTCACTGAACAAAGATTGTGAAATTAAAATGCACATTTTGGTACAATCAACTATCAACCCCCAGCGACAGCGCCACCTCTGGTTTAAGATGTAATTGCCAGATTGCAATTGGCTTGAATTGATGTCCGGGCATCAATTTGCACCGCGGGCCTGAGAGACACGTAATTTCATCCGTGCTGTATGTCAATATAGTACATTTGACAATAAAGGAACTTGAACTTGAACTTGAACTTGAATTTAGAACCAAGATGGCTGCTCAGTGAATATATTGAAGCCTTGCTTGAACCCTCCTTGAGGTAGTTCCAGAATGAGCTTTGAAACATGTTCCACATTCCACAACAACGTCCTCAGGATGGCACCAAGAGTGAGGAGGAGTATGTGTACTCGGACTCCAGCCGTCTGGGGGCCTTCGTGGCCTGGGGCCCTGAGCAGGGCCCCCCCACCGCCAACACATCCAGCTGCGTGGAGCTGCTCACCACGGGTAACTGGGCCCATGTAGCCTGTGACCTGCCCATGTTCTACATCTGTGAGTTCCCCAAGAGCAGGAGAAAAGGTGGAGGTGGTGGTGGAGGTGAAGGTGCTGGAGGTGCAGGAGGTAGAGGAGGTGGAGGGGCAGGAGGTGGTGGTGGAGGGGGTGGACGTGCAAGAGTTGGAAGTGGTGGAGGTGCAGGAGGTGGTGGAGGTGCAGGAGGTGGAGGTGCAGGAGTTAGAGGAGGTGGAGGGGCAGGAGGTGGTGGTGGTGGAGGTGCAGGAGGTCCAGGAGGTGGAGGTGCAGGTTCCATGCAAGGTTGATGGGAGGGGTGGACTGTGAGATGCTTCTCATAATCCAGTATGTCGATCTAGAAAACATTTGTTGTTTTCTTTCATTCATGTTAATATAATGTTTAAACTGCAACTAACTCCACTATTGCTGCAGTATCATTAACCCTTTCAAGGATTGTTCTCATGCTATTTTTATGAATATTAAAACTGTATTGTTGCTGGTTGGTGATGATTTTCCATTTGTTAAATATGTATTGTTGTGACTCCCCAAGATGGCGCTGAGGAGAGCTTGACTCCCAGCCTCTCACCTTCCAGTAGCAGCACCTCATGAAGAACAAGGAGTCTCTTATAATACAGGCTGGCTGCTATAGGCCAGCACGCTGAATCGTATTGATCCTCCTAACATACCTCTAGATCTTATTGATCCTCCTAAGGTAATGTCAACAGTGGCAGTTATGAAAATGGAGCAGTCATTAGATTATATTGAATCTAATTAGATGGGAAATATACATCATAAAACTGTAGCTGTTAAAACCCATGAAGCTGTAAATCACTACCACTCTCTGTCTCCCTCTCTTTCTCTCGCTCTCTCATTTCTCTAACCTTGGAATGTACACACAGTTACGCAAATATTTACCTTCCCAGAGCGACTGAGTGCTTATAAAGTTAAGTACCCTTATGCCATTGCGTGTACAACAATATAGAATTAATAAACGTTTCTCAAGGGGGAGCGGGAAGCCCCTCCTCTCAGAAGGGAAGTCGCAGTTACACGCTCGTCTTCTCCCTGCCTAGAACCGGATGCTCCAAAGGAGCGTTATTGGCGAGGGAGAGGGCGGGACTTCTGGTTGGCCTTTATGGTTCTAGCAGTGAGAGGAGGGACTTTCGACAGAGGGCTGCCCGCTTCGCCTAACCTATTTTTATATTTTTCCCCATCCGGTTGTAATTTTTGTCATGTCTGTATTCTTCTATCTCAGAAGACTTGTACTTAACTGGCGCGCACAGCTCGTAAGAAGTAGGAGACCGGAAATTGCATTGCGGTAGACCGGCATAACGATACACTATCCGGTGCAACCCGCGGGGAGGGGACGCGGCGGGGACGCGCCGGGGACACGGGGAGGAGACGCGGGGACGCGGCGGGGACACGCGGGGACGCGGGGAGCGGCACCTGCCCGACCTGTTGGTAGACACGTGACTCCGAGAAGAGTTACGCCCCTTTCCTTCCTCACTGCTTCTGTTCAAACGGCGGGAGGTGTGGATGCGGCCGGGCGAGAGTACTCGATATCTAGATATACTGTACACACACACACACATATATATATATCCACACAATATCCACACATATCTACACTCATGTCGGAAGCGGCCCCCAGCCCAGCGGCCACCAGCTTCCCAGCCGCGGTTCTCCGTCTGCCGTCCGGCCTGGAGGTCCTGACGACTTATTCAGGAGCGCTCATCTGCTTAGAAATAGTAAGTGATTTAAAAAACCCACAACTTTTTACTACAGTGTTTTGTATTTCTATGTATTCGGCTACTGACAGTAGCCTATAATTACCGGTGTGTTCTTAATTAGGCATAATCATAATAATCATAATCATTATAATACATGTTTCAAATAATTCAAGATTCAAGATGTCTTTATTGCAAGTTAAATGGAACGCTCCCTATTCACTCCTGCAGTATTCCTCTAAACATACATTCTAAACAATTAGTACTACTACCTAAGTACAGTAAAATGTATTCTTCTAAATAGTATTCTTCTAAACATGAATTATAAAACAACTAAACAATTAGTAATATAGTACATAGAAAGTACAGTTTAAAAAAAAAGTGAAAAGTGAAGTAGCAATACTCTGGATATTGGCGTAAAACATGTAGTCCCCATGCAGTACATTAATATAGTTCTACTAAGAAGAATAGTCATTGGTAGCGTATCATGATAAGTAACCAATGAGAGCCTGTAGCAGAGCTGCTAGTCTAGTTGTCTAATAATAGTCTAATAATAGACCAATAGATTATAGATAAGTGATGATAAGTGTACTCTGTCATAGTTTTATTAAATCCAACAGTGAGTGCGTTGAGGGATGACAGAATATATAATATAATATAATATAATTGTGGGAATGTGTGCTGTGTGTCGTTGGTGGCTGGCTTAATTGGCCTCACCTGGCCCAGTGGGGGGGGTGCAAGCCTGTGGTGCATTGGCCAATCGGTGCGCCACAAGTTAAGTCAGCCACCAGCACACACACTTGGGAGAGCGCTAGCATGCTAGCAGTTACCACCTGCTCTGTCCACAACCAATTACAAATTCTGCAATAAACCGGATTATTCACCAGCATCCTGCCTGTGTCCTTTGGAGGAGCCCCAGAAAAGCCACATTCATGTGGCATGTAGCACCGACAATGCTACAATATTATAATATAATCTATAATGTATATATATATAATATATAATATATATATAATATAATGTGTAAATATAATATAACCCAACCTCATACGTTGAAAGTGGCTTAGTCTCTATCCAGTAGATTTCATATCTACACTGACCAGGTGGTGCAAAGTCCAAACACTATCCCTATATATAATATAATGCCCTAAATGTAAACATAGTAGTTGGTATGGTATATCATGCACATTTACTTGTACATTTAGAGATGGCAATATATTACTGTGGTACATAAAGATAAGATGGGGTCAAGCATTCATAGTTACAAGGTTACCATTACCAACATCTCGCCCTAACCTAACTCTACCAAGTGTGAATGTGATTAGCCATTACAAGGTACCCTCTTGTGACATCACAAGTGGGATTGTCCATCTAGATGCATGATGACTATATTCATCTACCAGCCTACCCACTGTACCTAGTAGGCTTATCTATTCATCTTACCTTTCCCACGTGTGATGTCACTAGGGGGACACAAAAACGGCTCGCTAGGGCTCATCACACTCACCCCTGGTGGTAGAAAAGGGGTCCTTTAATAACGCTCCTGCCTTGTCTTCAGGTGTTTGGCGGGCTGGTATGGATACTGGTGGCAGCGTCCAACGTGCCCGTGCCCCTGCTGCAGGGCTGGGTGATGCTGGTGTCCCTGCTCACCTTCCTGTTGTCCTCCACCTACCTGGCTCTGCTGCTCAGCGGCCTGGCGGACCGCATCCACATGGACTGGAATGTCCTGGTATGGAACAGTTCCTCTCCGGTCTAATGATTCATTCAGCTCGTGAAATGGCATGTGGAAAAGCTTAGCCACAAACTTAAGTCAAATAAAATGGATATAGAATTTCAAGATTCAGGATTCAGGAAGTTTATTTATCACATAAAACATTTAATGACCACTGAGGTGAGGGCCACCAGTTGGTAGTGTTTCAAGCCTGCTGGAGAGGCAGTCTTGGCCACAGGGCCAATAGTGGACCACTTGAAGCAGGCTGGGAGCACGGACTCAGGTAGCTGGTTAGCACAGGCCTTCAGTACTCGTCCAGATATGTGCAGCTTTCCTGGTGTTCCCTCACCAGAGGCCGCCTCACGTCACGCTCGATCACAGAGAGAGGGTTCTCATCCCCGGCGAAGGAACTCACTTCAGCTATGGCCCTCTAGCGGTGTTGTTTCTAGCCTTGAACGGAGCAATGAGTTCAGATCTTCTGCTAGGGATGCGTTGGCACTCACAGTTGAGGGGGATCTGCCCCAGTGTTCTGTGATATAGAAGATAGAATGGGTGATAAGAGATGGTTAGATGCTCCAGAAAGAGTTTCAATATACTTAGGGTTGCACAGCGTTGTTGGTTGGATGTTGTTGGTTGGACGTTGTTGGAATCCTCGGCCTAATATCATCGACCTTATTTATTAGGGACTGGACTTTAGCTAGAATGATGCTGGAGAGGTGGACGCTGGGCTCGACTCTCAGTCTGTGCTCCGCTCCGTTCCCCTCGGTGTTTCCCTGGAGACACATTGCCGCTTTTGTAGTTTTTGTGGCTCGCTCACACGATCTCTGCCGGCCACTCAGGATCGATGTAAAAAGTATCCCTGCAACTTTGTTGTAGACCAAAGTTAAAGACCAGGAGTGTATCTTGTTGGATGTTCTTAGTGCCGATGCATTTGTGCAAAAGAAGGCACTTTTATTTCATCTTGACTGGAGGTTTGTAATAGTTTTTTTTTGTTAGGTCTCAGAGGGTAATGCCCTTCCTCACACATAAAGCAGCACAGATCTTGGTCCAAACACTCGTCATCACTCGCCTCGACTACTGCAACTCTCTCCTGGCCGGGCTCCCTGCCTCCACAATCAAACCTTTACAACACATCCAGAACGCAGCAGCGTGCCAGGTGTTCAACTGCCCCCATGTAACCCCCTCTTCCGTGACCTCCACTGGCTCCCAGTAATCACTCCCATTAGATTCAAGACACTGGTACTGGCCTACAAGGCTGTCAGCGGAACTGCTCCAAACATTAGTCAGACTCTATGCCCCAACCCCAGCGCTCTGCTCAACAGCTTGATGACTGGTACCACATCCATTAAGAGGCTGGTACCACCTTCACTAAGAACAGGCATCGCTCTGCCAAGTCCCAACTCTTCTCTGTTCTGCACCACAGTAGTGGAACGACCTCCCGGCTGACGTCAGGACGGCAGAGTCGCTCACCAGCTTCCGCAAGAGACTAAAGACCCACCTTTTGAGAGTTCACCTGGACTCTGCGTTGTTGAGCATATTGTTATTCTTAGATGTTGGTACTGCACTCGGAATGGTTCTTCTGCTCTCATCCCAGCTATCATGCAGGCAACCTAGCATTTATGAAACTCGTTCTATTAGCCTTGCAGTTATGAATGCTTGAAAACTGTTAGATGCTTATCTTTATGTACCACAGCAATATATTGCTGTCTCCTTCAACAAAGGTACTCTAAGTCGGTTGGATAAAAGCATCTGTCAAATGCCCTCAATGTAAATGTAATGTAATGCTCCATTTGTATGTTGACGATTTTACTTTTGAGGGATGTGCGGTCGGCCATTTTGGATGTAGTGAAGGAAACAGGTTGTGTCCAGTGCTCTTTAAATCCAGCTTGTTGCGTTGGCCACATCTGATGTCAAGTGTACAACTTATACTTATTACTTCATGCACACACAGGCAACCCACTTGTACTGATGCTGGCAAAGTTGTCCAATCCCACACTGCTTGTCCTTCCTCCAGCATTTGCCTCTGACACCTTAGTCACTCAACGAGAGGAAAAGATGGCTGATTCCTAAGGTTAAGCAGGCTTGTCTTGTGTTTCTTCACGTACTCCTCATTGTCCAGGTGGTTAAACCCTCTCTTAAGACCACCAGACAGGGGCCACTTATTGTTTCAGAACAAAGGCCATGACTGTAGAATACATTGCTTCATGACGAGCAATCAAGCAGCCAAGCATGGTGCCGTTATGTTCACTCTCAACAAAAATGATACAGAACAAGAATTTATATCACATTTGAATGTTTGCACATGCAAAAACACCTTTTTTATCACATCAATTTAAAATTTGAATCTTGGTATCCTAAGGAATGGAATAGTAGCTCAAATAGTAATTCAAAATCTTATGAAGTTTAATTACATTTAAGTCATTAATTCACAGTAGTAATACAATTACCTAACCGTTGGTAGATAGCATAGACTAACATATAGAGGATGCACTTCTGTGTATGGATATAGATGTATATATATCTATGTATATATAGAGAGATGTATATATACAGTATATGCTCTGACTTGACTTGTTTGACCATATGAACTTGATTTCCCTGTCAGAGCTGCTGGCTTGAATGCACAATAACCCCTCATGACTAAGCCAGGGTTATGCTGGAGGTCATTTTAACTCTGTTTAGGATTAGCTCTTCCTCTCAGAGTTTATGCCAAAAATGAACACTCCTCTGAGTCTCACATGGTTGTGCTGCATATCAGTACACATCATTTAGATATTGCCTCGCTTTGTCGTGGCTATACGACAGTGTACTGAAAGCAATCTTGTTTCAACTGTAGTTGTAGTAGTATCTGTACGCTCTCTGTTTAGCATCACACATGCTATCAAAGTACACACACATGGCGTGACGTGCTGAATTGATTTGTGACCCTTGAACCAGAGGTTAACTCAGGTCTTCAGCTTGACACCAAGGGTGGTGATTTTGTCTTTGTTGACTCACTTAGTTTATCCTTTTTACCACCGTTGACTCTCATTGTTGACTTAGTTCCTGGGTCAATCATTTGGTCTTGTAAGAACCACACCTCTTCTGGCACCAATGTATTCTCGGTTAGCGACCCATTAAACAACAGGCCAGCATGACGCCTCCTTCTGGTGTGAGTGCAATGGACAATATGGCTGCCTGCAGGACAATATGGCTGCCTGCAGGACAATATGGCTGCCTGCAGGACAATATGGCTGCCTGCAGGACAATATGGCTGCCTGCAGGACACAGTGGACTGCACAATGTTTGGGAAGGAAGAGTTTACGTTGGCGACAAGACGCATTGTTTAACAGTCGGCGATACAACACAGAACAATG
>OMOU01036781.1:2346-17623 GCA_900312585.1 Malacocephalus occidentalis
CAGGTGAGCCTAAGAAAAGGGAAACGACTTAAGGAGGTCGTTCCACATTATTAAACAAGTCACATGTTTCATGCAATATGGGGAGAAAGAAAGATCTTTCTGCAGATGAAAAGCGTGAAATGTTGCAATGCCTTGCAAAAGGTATGAAAACACTGGAAATGTCACAAACTTATGCGAGATCATCGTACTGTGAAAAGATATGGGTGTGATTCAGAGCGCAGATGGGTTTGTTCAGATAAAGGTGTACTGAGGAGGATTTCTGTCAAGCAAATACATCGTATTACGAGAGCAGCTCTGAAAAAGCCACTGATGAGCAGAAAAAAAGGTATTTGAAGCTGCTGGTGCCTCAGGAGTCCCAAGACCTCTGGATGCAGGATCCTTGCAGTTGTACATAAAGCTGTATTTGGGCCGCCCCCTAACCAATGCTCACAAGGAGAAACGTTTGCAGTGGGCTCAGAAATACATGAAGACCAATTTTCTAACTGTTTTATTCACTGATGAAAAAACATATTTTGCAGAGGTCAAAATTACCTCCGCAAAATATGTGGAGTTCATAACTGATCATTTCCTGCCATTCTATAAAAAGAAGGGCCGTGCCTTCCGCAGTAAATTAATTCCCATGCTGCAAAAAATACCATTGAGTCCCTGGCCGCTATGTGCATAAACGGAGAGAAGATCATTGTGTGGCCACCATCATCCCCTGACCTCAGCCCTATTGAGAACCTGTGGAAAATACTTAAAAGGAAGATCTATGAGGGTGGGCGGCAGGATACCTCAAAACAACAGCTCTGGGAGGCAATTCTGGCATACGCCAATGTAATTCAGGCAGAAACTATACATGGACTCACAAGTTCAATGGATGAGAGAGTTGTGAAGGTGATATGCTCCGATGTTAACATGTAACTTGACCTGTAAATATGTTTTTGATTGAAATAGCATTTATTTTTGGGAAATTATTTATAACCTATTCGATGCTTTGAAACTATAATAGTAATAATAATAATAATAATAATAATTCATCGAAACTGCATAATAATTTGGAGCACTGTATTTTGAGTTATTTTAAAAAATACTGTTGTCATCATCTGAAGTTTCTACATGAAATCCTGATTATAATATAATTGTTGAGGATTTAAAAAAATAATTTGTGTTGACTATTTAGGAAAACAAACAAAAACAGCACAGTGTAGTTCCAGAACCAGTGCTATGTGTGGAAGTGAGCCCAAACATATCTAGATGGTACCGCTCCTTCCCCGCCAGTGAGGTGACGTTCCACATCCCTAGAACCAGTCGGCACCAGAGTCAGTAAAACGCCCACAGGAGACCCTGCCGGTTGTTGGATAATTGGATTGAAAATATTGGATTTTCTTTTTTGACTATATTTGGAGTTTTTGGACTCTTGGTCTTTTGCATTATTGGACTGACAATTACACTAGACTTACAGGGGTAGACTGTCAATCACACTAGGAACTTGGCTACACTGTACTGGTCACTTGTCATTTGTCATTATGCTTTATCATCACATGTTACTGCTGCTATCTACGAGTTAGAAATGACTATTTTATGCCAGTATACTACATTACTACATTGTTGCACCAACAGCCAGAGTATTGCTACTTTATGCCACTTTTTACGATGATGAGAGAGAGAACTATATCTGAGGAGCAGTTTATAAGTAAAAAGCTGCACACACCCTTGTTGGATCGTATATACTGTAGGTCCTACTGTTGGTTATCATCTTATCATTAATAACAATCCTAGAAAATGATTAATTATTAAAAAAACAACTATTAATCTGAATGAATAATTACATTAGAATTATGATTTATGATTAATAATGACTATATCAATAGCTAGGAATGGTGAAGGCTTCAGAGTTCTTTATGCGACAGAGGTTGGCTTAAATACAACATTCAAGCAATAAAGTCAGAATATAAGAACCTTTATTAAAATTGGAGTTGGGAAATAGCATGAAGTACCTTAAATACGACAAGCAATGCACAACCCGGTGTGTGTGTGTGTGTATGCACAAAATGGCTGCCAAAGGGGGAACAAAGAATCGTAAAACAGAGGAGGGAACCACGAACAAGGGGGCTCTGATAAGCTCTAACCATAGGTTAACCATAGAGTTTCTCTGAACATCAGATCAAGAATGAGTACATGGATCAAACAATATCATTTGGTAATATCAATAAACGAGTAAGCATACCATCATAACACACTTCTACCTAACTCTTCTACCTAACTCACGTGGTTACTGTACATACCTCAATGTATATCTCTGCCTATACTGTACTCTCTAATCTCTGTATAGCGTACACCGTATATATATACTGTTGCACTTTTGCTACGCCCATCACATAGGACAACGACACCATCAATTAAGTTCTTAAGAGCGGGAGAAAATCCACCAACCACAGCAAGAACAAGAAACAGTCTGCTACAAAAGGCCCAATCATGGGAAATGAAGGTAGGCCTGGGAGGAAGGCTCCAATTTCCCCAGGTTGTCCAGACAACCCTGAGGCTGGATGTGGTACTGTGGTCTGAAGAGGCAAAGAAGATCATCCTCATAGAACTTACAGTCCCATGGGAGGAGGGGTGCAAACAAGCCTTTGAAAGGAAGAGCGCCAAATACCAGGATCTCCTGAATTACTGCAGGGGGAAAGGATGGCAGGCATGGCTGTTCCCAGTCAAGATCGGCTGATACATACAGGCGAGAGAGAAATTAGTCTCTCACAATAAATTGGTTGATCAAACACGTAGTTAATTCATGAACTAATGCATTGATTGCTAAGGACTTAACCAATCAATGCAAGTGAGGACAAAAAAAACGTTTGGGCTCAAAAATGTCCTCACGAACCCCATGCACCTCACCTATGGGCGATCACTAGTGCTATGTAACACACACACGATTTTGTACGATTTCACAACAAAACTGTCCGTTGTGCACATCTGGGATTATGAAATAGTTAAATGTGAAACCATTTAACTATTTCATAATGCAGTTATTAATATGCAGTTATTTGCAGTTATTTGCACTAGCAAAGCGTTCATAGTCCGCTAGACCAGTGATTTTCAACCATTGTGCCACTAGTGTGCCGTGAGAGATTTTCAGGTGTGCTGTGAGAAATGATCCAATTTCACTTAATTAGCCTTAAAGTGCATTTTTTAATTAACATTTATTAAATATGATCTGCAATATGCCATTGTCGAGTGCCTGTGCTGTAATATAGTGACTGGCAGAGTAATGTAATATTCGTCTGGGTGGCAGCAGGTAGCTAATTGCCTTGTTCCTTCTTAGAGACAAGAGAATTAGTGACGCATGCGTATATATTTGACATAAACAACACCATGTTAATGTGTCGCTTACTGTGATGAAATAGAACACCAGTTTGCAACGCTGGGCTAGAGAGGTTTTTGGAAATTAGCAAATATTAAATATATACTGGACGTAAAAATCCTCACCATAGGACTACCTCATGGTAGTCCTAAGGGCAAAACCTAGGAATATTAACGCAGTCAATTACATTTATTAGCAATTTAGTGACACAAAACGTGGAAGTTGGTTTTTTAATTTTCTCAAAAGTAATGTGAAAGAAATATTGATGTTAGGGGCTTGTTTTGGTGGAACATTTGGACATTGGGAGGCTAGCTCTGGCATTAAAATGGCAAAAGAAAATGCTCCATAATACAATAAAAAAACTTTCCAGCATCTAGGTTTTCAGTGTGTACGTTGCCATCTCAGTGGTTTTTAGTGTTGTTTCAAGTAATGACGGTGACTTAGAAAACGGTACCATGCAGATAGCGGAAGGGGAGCACAATTCCAACTGAAAATGTCAGCCAATGGCAGGCTTATCCCCACAGCCTACATCAACTAAACCAGAAACTGGGATATCACCATGACTTGTCACAATCCAGCATAAGCCCGTTAGCTAATGTAAACTGCTGGAAACATATAGACTTAATATAGCTGTTTAAACGTTATTGCAATTTTGCTTCCCCTTTTAGTATGGTATAGCCTCAGTCAAATCAGAACTACAATTTTGTTTGCTGGATTTAGAAAACATGTTAATTTTAACAGATCAGATGTCAGTTATCAGTATGAATCATGTTATTATGGTCTGTCATTCATCACATTTACATCTGTTTTGTGTAGTCGAGGCCATGCGGGCAGGGGAGGAGGTAGCTACAGGCACCACCAAGCGCCAACAGGAGAAAAGAGATAATCCCAGGGGCCAACAGGAGAGGAGAACTCTGAGTATTGACAACCAACCACAGAGCAGCAAGAGCACCAAGTCTGCCCTTAATGAGTGAGTTCAATATTAATATTGAATATTAATATAGCAATATTATATATACATTGTAATATAATGGAATGGAATATGCTGTATTCTTATATAAATATTAAAATAGATAAATACTGTTCAACAGCTACCTGCTCCTTAATGTCTAAAGCAGAGTACCCCAGTAGTGGTGTTATATTAGCAGTAGTACTAGTCGTGTTGATGAGGCATGTGTTGGTGTGTGTGTGTGTCATGCCTCTAGTCTCTTCAATGAGTGGCAGGAGCGTGTGTCCCAGGGGAAGGGCAACACGGGGCACGTCACAGACTTCAGGAAGTTCCTCACGCGGCCTGCCAGACCTCCCCCAACTACTCCTGCACCTCGCAAGCCGGCTGCTCCGGCCCCCCGGCTGGTGAAGAGGAAGGTGGAGGTGGACGTGCTGAAGCTCTGTTGGGGTGAGTCGTGGAAGACACTCAAGCTGCCCAGGAGGGGGCACTGTCAACGTGTCTCCTTGCTGAGGAGCACCCTCAGCCCTGGCAGGAGGTCCCGAGGAGGAGCAGCCAGGAGCAAGGAGGAGGAGGAGACCAGGAGGGGATGGAGTGACTCCTGGAAACTGGTTAGCCTCTACAGCTAAGTGTTGTCGTAGACATAGACACACATCTATCACATAGATCATTGTGTATGGTTTTTCATAGTACCTTTTTGGTCAGTGCCATTTTTTTTAATTGAGAGAATAAATAAGCAAGTATCTACACTTCACCCTACCTGTGTCCTCATATTGAAAGAATGTTTACCAACACGCAGCTGGAGGAAGAGGAAGAGAAGCAAACTTTCCAGAATCCTATGGCATTCCCAGATGAGACCCCACAACCCACCGCTACCAAGCTTTTTGCTTGCAAATGTTCAATCCCTGGACAATAAAATGGATGAAGTACACACACAGATTAACTTCCAACTGGATACTCCAAGCTACTGCGTGATGGCACTTACGGAGACATGGCTGGACCCTATGGTAACCGACTTAGCCATTGCCCCTGCTGGTTTCTCCATCTACTGGCAGGACAGAACAAGGGAGGCAGGTAAACGCAGGGGCAAAAGTGTATGCTTTATGGTTAACTTGCTGTGGTTCGGATGTAGCAGTACTCTGCTCAACACATTGCTCACTGGAATTTGAGCTCTATAAAAGTAGAGGCCTTCTACCTCTCTTGTGATTTCAGCTCTGTGATAATCACAGTAGTCTTCATTCCTCTGCAAGTGAATACAATGTGCACGCTAGATGACCTGTAATTAATGGGCTAGAAAATACTCACCCTGAGGCAGCATCAATTGTTGTTGCTGACTTATAGGGATTACATGAGAAAGGTTTTGCCTAAATATCACCAGCATGTTAACTTTCCTGCCTGTGGTGATAAGACTCTTGTCAGACCATTGTTATTCACAAGTACGGAACAAATACAACCCTCTCCCCGCCCTGCATTTGGTAAGGTGGATCACATCTCCATTCTCCTCCTCCCAACTTATAGACGGCTAAAATGGGGAAAAACGGTCTATCAGGCAGTTCAACACTGGAGTGAGGGACACAATACCACTCTATGGAACTATTGGACTGGGGACATGATGAATACACAGACTCAAGTGTGGCGATGGTGTCGACTTAAAGGTCAATGTTAGAACTTTCCCCAACCAAAAGCCCTGAGTGTCCATGCCAAACTAAAAGCATGGTCCTCTAGCCTATAGCTCTGGGGACCTGGAGGTCCATATATGTTCTTTGGAGGGTCATCAGAGATGCCAAAAGAGCTTACAGAGACAAGTTGGAGTCTATCTACCATAGCTCTGGCCCCAGATGTGTGCAAGCCATCACACAACACGACAATCTGCCTGTGTCCCTGGAGGAACCCTGAACTAAAGCCACCTACGAGCTATCCTACAATATTGTATTTGTAACATTTGAAACTATTTTGAATTACGTTTTTGGAATCATTTATAATTAGCTTGATGAGTACTCGTCTACTTGAGAACATGTTTGCATTGCACCCTTATCTAGGATTAATAAAGTGCATCTTATCTTATCTTCACAGTTATGGCGTTATCTTCTCTTTTCTCAGGTTAAGCCAAGCCCAGATCTTCCTCCACTCCACAAAGGGGGGGAGGGGGAGCTGTGGGAGGTGGTGTCAGAGGCCAGGTTCCTGGGCCGCTACCAGGCATGGGTTGGGGGCTTCTCCCTGCCGGTGTGGGCAGGGACCTGGAAGACCATGATCTTCGTATTTAGGCAGCAGAAGTACTGGTGGGACCAGCAGTGGCCCAACAGACCCCCTCCCCACCCACAGGACAAGACCCCTCGACTACTAGCCCTGGAGTCACAGGTCAACTCCTGTTATACTGTACATCATTATTATTATATATTATAATTACAGTATATATTATTTGTATTATTTGGAGTACTAGTAGTATTGTTAGTATTATTCGTATTACTTGGAGAAGGAGGAGATTCTAATAATTATAGTACATCTTTAGTGTGAACCTACCGACTGGCAGCAGGCCTGGAGAATGTCTGCTACCGTTGCGACGGATGACGCGAACATCGCCACCATGACTACCAAGATGGCCAACATCTTCCTCCCCGGCTGGAGCTCCGCCTGGCAACTGGCAGAGGCCCCACCCACTTCTGACAAGGGGGCGGAGCCAAGGAACTGGAGAAATTTGTCCTGGAAGCTCTACCCACAGAGCAGGTCTATCACTCTATCATTCTATCACACTCACTCACTCCATAGCCCCTTTAACACAGAGATCCTGGAATATTGCCATGGACAAGTAGCTGAAATCAAGCTATCTGATTGGTTCATAGCCATTGCATATTAACCATATTCCACAGCTGTGAAGTGTAATTCCTTTGCACAATTCAATAGACTATAACTCAACTCTTATAGCAGTGTTGGTAGAGCCCTTTATATTAAACTATGATGTTGTTGCGGTAGTGTTGATACAATATTAAAATCTAATCATCTAGTAGTTATTCTCAAACTAACCTGTGGCAGTGTTGGTATTGTTGTTGTTGCAGTCAAGGTAGAGGTATTTAGAAAGTAACTTTCACTTTACCTCTAACTTAAAAGTAATACTGTCCTAAATGACTTCCTATTGTTTTGGGCATTCAGCTGTAGTCAATTGACTTCATTGGGGGGAGGAGCTTAATCCTGCATGAGCCTCCCTTGCACCCTCCAACTTTCTCTCCTCAATGATCTCAACCTACACAGACCGGCAGATCGGTGGTCAAGAAAACTGAGACCATTCTGGCCCACACCGCCCTCTAATCTCTCCACTTCCTAGCTCTCAGAGAGACCTGGATCATCCCGGAAAACACTGCCACTCTAGCCACCCTCTCCACTGCCTACTCTTTCTCCCACACCCCGATACACTGGGTGAGGTGGAGGAACAGGAAATAGATATATTTATATAGTCTTACAGTTACAACGGGCCCTTTGAGGGTAACCATAACGCTGATGTGACCTGGAATTAAATTTATCCTGATATCCTCTCTACTCCTCGGGCTCTCTCTGTCCACTCACCTCCAGACCAGCACAATCCTCCATGGCTGTTCGAAGCTATGTGGGCTTGTTGAGGGCAGCTGAGAGAAAATGGAGGAAATCAGACTCTGCAAATAATCTCTCTCACTACCTCCACTCGTCTCAGATTTCACCTCCACTGTGTCAGCAAATAAACAGTAAATGTTAAATGTTAAATCTGCCGTCTACCTTGCGAGGATCAACTCTTCTGTTTCCAATCCTAGGAAACTTTTCTCCATGTTCATGACCCACTACTAAACTCTAGCACTAACGATAGTTATGTTATTATAACTCTAGTTCTATGGTTGTAGGCGTAGCCGTCGAGTCTTCACCTTATGGGCTTGTCCTGCGCATGCACTCATGTGCACTGAAAATGTCACAATGTACCTGGGGCCCCGCCCACATTCCTACATAACCATGCATATATCGGGCCAGGTCGGCCACTAAACACCCTCCAAGCATTATTTAAACAACCGAGAGGACAGCAGGTAGGAAACTAGGTGGCTATGCCTACAATCATAGAACTTGAGTTATAATATAGAACTATTGTTCTATTTCTTGTAGGCTACGCCATCTAGGCTTCGCCTTATGGGCTAAGGCAAAGCTGCAAGCGGAGCCTGATGAATGTACCCCTGCTGGACCCAAATTCACGAGATACACAGGACCCAAATACTGCTATACTGTGAACACACATCAACGATATAGTAACTCTGTTCCTACAGCAGCTGGCAGGTGAGTAGGAGGGAGAGAGTGCACCAGCCCAATACAGCCATCTCCTATATGGATCCCAAAAGGAAGATGGAATCAGAGCGGCAGAGTTGAGATGGCGCCACAGAATGCATGGCCGGGAACCCTGATAATCCGCCGCAGAGAACCGAAGGCCCAAGGGGCCGGGTGAAGATCATGATGCCGCAGTGCAGATGTCTTCCACCACAAAACCCTCAAGCACAGGCCTAGACACAGCTATGCCCCAGGTAGAGTGGGCTCTAACCCCCAAAGCGGAAACCAACCCCTGCTGGGTGTAGACTAAGTTAATAGCCTCACACAGCCAGCGCAAGAGCCACTGCTTAGAAAGAGCGCAGCCCCTGGCAACGTTGCTATAGTGGACAAACAGCTGCTGAGTAAACCTGAACACCGCAGAGCACTGCACATACATCGCCAAACCCCAAACCAGGCACAGCAGATGCAATTCCACCTCAGCCTGACTGGCATGAGGAGGAGGATGGAAAGCCTTCAGCACAATGTCCCAAGGGTCCCTGGGTTCAGTCTTAACAGTGCAAAAGATTTGTCACTGTTAAGCAACAGGCACCTCAGGCAGACAGAGCAGTCTGTTCACTGGCATGCTTGGCAGACGCCAAGGCCAGTAAGAGGAGCCTGACACAAAGGCTCAAATGGGGCCTGGGATAACCCACAGTGGGAAGGTCCCAACATGGTGTAATGACCCGGGTGACAGGTTTCACACATCTAGGCCCCCGTAAGAACCTCTTAACCAGGGGACGACTAAAGATCAAAAGACAATCACAACCTATGTGGCCAGCAGAAACAGCCACTGCATAGACTTTAACTTTGGAGAAAGCCAAACCTTTGCCCAACAGCAATTGCAGGAAACCAAGCACGTCTCTCACCTCACACTGGAAGTTATGGTTCCCACACCACTTTGCCATATAAAGGGAAGAAGTGGAAGGCGCACAAGCACTCTGAATAGTATTGATCACTGCAGCGGCAAGACCCATCCCTTGCAATATCAACCTTCCAGGAGCCAAACCAACAACCGTCTCCACAAATGGGTTGGGGGGTGAACTGATCTGCAGGCCTGTGACAGCGCATCCCTGTCCAGGCACCGTCGCACATGCTAGATCGGCCAGCTCTGGGAATCATAGAGCCGATCAATTCTCCAGCCACCAGAATAAGCGGCAGACTCTCCTGTCTGACCCTCTCCAAGTGAGGGTGGATTAACTACTGCAGCGGGAACGCACACAGAAGCGTCCGCGGCCATGGAGCATGGGTCATTGCATCTACCCCCAATGGGGAAAGATCATGTGGGCAGAGGGAGAACCACATCTTGCAGTGTGCGTTCTCCCTGGAAGTGAACAGGTCCACCTGGGCCATCCCGAACCTCCGCCAGATCAGTCTGACGGCGGGGAACTTCAACTTCAACAGCTGGTAAGGTTTAGGTGTGACTACTCATCACCACGTTAGTTCTCACTGCCACTCCGAGGTGTTGGCTCGTCGACCGGTGTTAAGCTCGGTCAAGTCCAAACAGGTAGCTAGCGCCACGTGGTGGCTAACCTAACATGCTCTGAGACAAACTATTCCTCCCCATTCCGTGTCTGACTGCCTTGCCTGCCTGTCTGTGTCTGTATGCCTGTCTGTTTGTCTCTATGTGTGTGTATGTCTGTCTGTCTGACTAGATGGTGTAGGGCATCACGAGCATCACAGCATCACCATGCCAACACCTTAGAGAAGAGGCGATTGGCTGCCAGCCTCCTTCTGACTCAGACCCTGAAGGTACAGTAACTACATGACTAATTAATGCTACTAATATATTGTACTAGATAATACATTGTACTTACTAATGTATGCTGTTAATATTACTAATATGTCACTAATATATACGACTTCAATTCAAATATTTAATTGTGATTAATTGCATGATTATCCATATTTAATTGTGAATGTCAAATTTTTTTTGTGAATGTCAATTTTTTTTTACTAATCAGCATGTACCATTCCAGGTTTTTAACACACTTGGACAGCAAACATTCTCCATAAACCTTCATGGGTACTGCATTGCGCACACAGGTCAAGCAACTCAAATCACAAACTCAACCCCAAGAAATTATGCACACAAGCAACATTGGTCAGTTGCATTTCTTACTTACATGCATTTTGGGTATTTGGTAGGACTTTGGAGTTGGTCTTGACCTACCACACATACCACGGTCTAAAACTAAGGGAAGCCCGACACCGTTCCTTCCTCAGCTGGGTGGGTGCAGGGGGTCTGGAGGAGGGAACCCTCATCTGGAGTGTCAGGAGGGAGGGCAGGGATGTGCCTCTGGTGAGTGACCCTCCTGACCGCAGAGGTCCTACTGGGCTGGTTGGGGTGTAGCTGGTGGAACTCCGAGATGAGTCCAGGATCTCCTCTTGTCCGTATCCCTCAAAGTCCACCAAATACTGTAACCCCCTTCCTCGATGGCAAGATCGCAACTAGCATTGGATGGTGTACACCGGCCCACCGTTGAGGAGGTGCCGGGGACTCTCCCGGATGGGTTTGACCCTGGATACATGAAAGGTGGGGTGGATGTGCATAGAGTGCAGGAGCTGAAGCCTGACTGCCACTGGGTTTATTACCTTCTGGTCTGCAAAATGTCAGATAAACTGAGGGGCCAACTTCCTGGACTCTACCCGTAGGGGAAGGTCCTGGGTGGAGAGCCACACCCTCTGACCCACCTGATAGGTGGGAGCCCTGGTGCGGTGTCGGTTGGCTGAGGCGGAGTACCGTTCCGCTGAATGGAGAAGGATAGCCCGAGCCTGAGCTCGCATTCGGCGGCAGCGGCGGACGAACCCCTGGACGGACGGGCAGGAAACCTCTCCCCCCAGGGCTGGGAAGAGAGGTGGTTGATATCCATATGCAGACTGGAAGGGAGAGAGTCTAGTGGCCGATTTGGTTAGGGTGTTATGGGCATACACCCACAGCAGCTCGGCCCAGGTAGCAGGGTTCTGGGAGACCATACAGTGCAGCATGGTTTCCATCTACTGATTCACCCGCTTGGTCTGTCCATTGGACTGGGGGTGAAACTGCTGAAGCTGTTTGCGGGATTCGGAGGTGACGGAAGAGACCTTTGCCTGATCCATCTTGATGTTCCCCTGCAACATGATGTACCCCAAAAATGTGACCGAAGGAATGTGGAATTCACATTTGCCTTGGCAAAAAGTGAATTCTCTAGGAGAATTATCTGGACGTGGTGAACGTGTTCTTCATGTGACTTTGAGAAAATGAAAATATCATCCAGGTACACAAAAACGAATCTGTCCAACATGTCCCTGAGTATGTCTTTCACCAACGCGTGGGTGTTGGTGAGACCAAATGGCATCACCAGATATTCGTAATGTCCTGCAGGTTGAAAGTGGTTTTCCACTCATCTCCCTCTCTGATCAGGACCAGGAGGTCCAGCTTTGAGAAAATAGTTGCCCCCTCCAGTAGCTGGAATGCAGAGGAGATGAGTGGAAGCGGGTAATGGTTCTTCGCTGTTATCTCATTGAGTCCCCTGTAATCAATGCAGGGTCTCAAAGACTTATCTTTTTTCTCCACAAAGAAGAATCCCGCGCCAGCAGGTGATAATGACGGCCAGAATTATTGATGTATGTCTTCTCAGGGGCGGATAGAGGAAACAAGTGTCCCCTTGGTGGAGACATGCCAGGCTGCAGTTCGATGGCGCTGTCATATGGTTGATGGGGTAGAAGCAATGTTGCCCTCGTCTTGCTGAACACTGCGCTGTAGTCAAAATATTCCGGGGGGACACCCACCACTTCGAGCAGGATGGTGGGTGACTGTGGGCAGGTTTGTGTGGTGGCCTGCTTTAAACACGCCTGGTGACATGCAGGGCTCCATTCCTTAATAGCCCTGATGGTCCAGTCAAAATGGTGGTTGTGTCTCCGGAGCCAGGGGTACCCCAGGATCAATGGGATGCGAGGAGATGACAGTAGGTGAAACTACACTCTCATGGTGGTTACCCGACAGGAGGATGTGCATTGGGACCGCCTGGTGAGTGACAGTCCCCAGTGAGGGACTCTCCAGAGCGTGGGCTGGCTTTTAACGGGCAGCCGGAGATGTAGTGTCCCTGCTGGCCACAGAGAAGTTAGACCGCCGGCGACGGTCTCGTTCTGCTGCGGAGAGGCTAGTCCGGTCCAGCTGCATGGGCTCGGTCTCGTCAGGACGGGACATCCATGCCGGGGGCTGGAACTCCTGTGGCCAGAACGTGGGTGATTGGACACAGCCCTACGCCGTTCTTGTATCCGCACGTCTATTTGCCTAGCGAGTTCTATCACCCGTCAAATGTGGGCGGAGTCTCGTGAGAGGCCAGTTCATCGTTCATGTAGGGGGCAAGCCCATGTAAAAACACATCCCACAGTGACGTGCCAGTCGCGCTGACTCGCCCTGGTGCGGAAGTCAATAGCTTAGTCCGCCACACTCTGGCTCCCCTGGTGCATGTTTAACAAACTTCCATGCTGCATTTGCGTTTCGCCTTCCTCCGCTGCGAATGCCTGGCAAGAAGCACAGGCGGGTGCCTGCCTCTCCCACTCGGCGGTTCCCCACAGACAAGCTCTGCCCATTGATTGCACTCATGGAGCTGCAGTATGGTCCAAAAAGACTAAGCTGAATTTCGCCAGTCCACCAGTATTCACTGGATGGACCACACCATATAAATCTGCATTAATGCCACCATATAAATCTGCACTAAAACATATATACATAATCATGATATATATGTGACTAATATATACTACTAATATATAGTACTATTATACTGTATATAACTAATATATACCACTAATATACTTTATGACAAATATGTATATCCAGTACAGATATTAATGTTGTTACAATAGAATATATATGTATTTTTTGTGAACAGACAGAGGAGGAGGAAGAGGAGGATGATACAGAAGAGGAGAAGGACATTGAAGAGGAGGAGGAGACTGAAGAGGAGGAGATGGAGGAGACGGCGGAGGAAGAGGAAAAGGAGGCGATGCATGAGGGTTCCATGAAGGTTCTGCATTTGCAGTTCTGTGAGTTGGATGCAGCATGGAGGAGAAGCTCCTGGCATGCATTCCACAGCCAGGAGGAGCAGGATGAGGAGGACTTCAGCTGGAGGAATGCCTGGAGGCTCCACAGGGAGGAGCGGCCGAACACCAGCATACAGGATGAGGTGCTGCTCCTCAGGAGGCAGGGCCTCAACGTCACCACCTTCGATGGCCTTCCGGACCTCAAGAAGTGGAGGGGGAGCTGGAGATTCACAAGAGGGGAGGAGGCGGAGGAGGAGTGGAAAAAAGTGAAGCAGGGGTGGAGAAGCTGGAGAAATGCAGAAGAGAAGGAGGAGGTGAAGGAACATGAGGTGGAGAAAGTAGATGAGGAAGAGGTGGAGGGGGAGGAAGAGGGGAAAGAGGAGAAGAAAATAGAAGTGAAGCAGTGGTGTAGAAGTTGGAGAAACACAGGAGAGAAGGAGGAGGGGAAGGAAAATGAGGTAGAGAAAGTAGAGGAAGAGGAGCAAGAGGTGAAGGAGGAGAAGAAAATAGAAGACATTAAGCAGTGGTGGAAACGCTGGAGAAATGCAGGAGAAAAGGAGGAGGTGAAGGGAAAAGAGGAGGTGGAGAAAGTAGAGAAGGAAAAGGTGGAGGAGGAGACAGATGAGGAGGAAGATTGGAAGGAGGAGAAGGTAGAGGAGGAGGAAGAAGAAGAAGAAGAAGAAGAAGAAGAAGAAGAAGAAGAAGAAGAAGAAGAAGAAGAGGAGGAAATAGAAATGAAGCAGTGGGGGAGAAGCTGCAGAAACGCAATAGAGGAGGTAAAAGAAATGAAAGTGGAGTTAGTAGAGGAAGATGAGGGGGAGACAAAGTGGGAAAAGGAGGAGGAGCAGGAGAAGAAAATAGAAGTGAAGCAGTGGTGGAGTCGCAGGAGAAACACAGGAGAAAAGAAGGAGGTGAAGCAAAAGGAGGAGATGGAGAAAGTAGAGGAGGAGGATAATGTTGGGCAGGAGAAGGTAAAGGAGGAGGAGGAGACAGGTGATGAGGAAGAGAGGAAGGAGGACAAGGTAGCGGAGAAGAAGAAAGTAGAGGGGAAAGAGTTGGATGAGGAGGAAATAAATGAGTGGAGGAGGACCTGGAGAAACACAGGAGAGGAGAGGGAGGTGAAGGAGGAGGAGAAAGTCGAGGAGGATGAGGGGGAGACAAAATATGAGGAGAAAGAGCAGGAGGAGGAGCAGGATAAGAAAATAGAAGAAATTAAGCAGTGGTGGAGACGCTGGAGAAATGCAGGAGAAAAGGTGAAGGGAAAGGAGGAGGTGGAGAAAGTAGAGGAGGAGGTGGAGGAGGAGACAGATGAGGAGGAAGAATGGAAGGAGGAGAACATGGAGGAGGTGAACAGGGAGGAAGCAGAAGAGGAGGAGGAGGAGGACGAGGAGGAGGAGGAGGACGGAGGAGGAGGAGCAGGAGAAGAAAATAGAAGTGAAGCAGTGGTGGAGTCGCAGGAGAAACGCAGGAGAAAAGAAGGAGGTGAAGCAAAAGGAGGAGATGGAGAAAGAAGAGGAGGAGAATAATGTTGGGCAGGAGAAGGTAAAAGAGGAGGAGGAGACAGGTGATGAGGAAGAGAGGAAGGAGGACAAGGTAGCGGAGAAGAAGAAAGTAGAGGGGAAAGAGTTGGATGAGGAGGAAATAAATGA
>OMOU01036790.1:4977-15000 GCA_900312585.1 Malacocephalus occidentalis
GAGAGAGCTTGAGGGAGAGAGAGAGAGACACACACACACACACAACCTGCTAGAGTACAGATTATATTTGCTCTAATATTACTTCTATCTGTGCTGTCCCAAGGTGCTCTATGGGGGTGAAGGAGAAGACTTACTGTCTTTTCCAGGCGCTGCTGAGGCCCGGGCAGAGAGAGCTCTACAGCAACCTTCTCTACGAGTCCACTGAGCTGGCCATCTGGCCCTCGGTCCACCCCCAGTCCCTGCAACTTTGGAGAGGCAAGTCTTGTTTATCTGCATTACAGGTGCAGGAAGAGCACCTGCATTGATTACAATTGGGTTGATGATAGGAATGAGGTTCAACCTGACTGAAACTTGTGTTGTCTGCAGGTTATTTTCTAAGGTGGAGCCAACAAGTGCGTCACATAGAAGAGGCAGAAGAAGAGATGAGGGCCATGATCAGCAAGTGGGGCAGGTTGGCCATCAGGTGAAGTGTGTCTGCAGCTCCCCCTACTGGAGGAATGGTGCTGGAGCGGAGCTACAAAGACTACAGACCAGACTGATGAAACTGTTGTTTTTTCTTTGGCCTTTTCTTGTCGGATATATCGACAAAAGAGCAACCGTTGGCGTGAAATTGTGTATCATCTGTTCATTACCATGTTTATTTTGTACTGCCTTTTAAATACCAACAAAACAATATATTGTACTGTTCTTTATCATATTAATCTTATCCCGCTATACTGCTGTCAACCTAGCAATTATGAGCTAGGCTGACAGCAGGATAGCAAAATGTTTTCTATTAACCTAGAAATTATCAATGTAAAACGTGTTCTATTCTTATCTTCAAGCGATAGCGACAGCGATTGCTGTCCATTTTTGGACAAATGTACTTCTTGTAAGTCTCTTTGGATAAAAGCATCTGCCAAATGCTTTGAAAAAACTGTTTAACTTTCCAATAAAATAGTCAGCTTTAACATACACTACACCAGGCCTGTTCACCTCAGGTAAAGACAATACAAATCCCGTTTGAGTCAGCATTTTGCACACATTGGGACGGCACGCCGGAGACTGTAGTTCTGTTCAGTGACAAGGCAAACGCCGACGCCCCGATGCAAGGTGTAAAAACTACATTACCCGGCAGAACTTCCACTAGCCAATGGTGGCGATGTGCGCTGAAACCAATCAGACCGCACTCCCTAATTCTAACAGTTGCCACGATATCTGCTCAATTTCCACAGATGCGATAAGTTGCTTAGACCAGATTTAACTAAGTTGGGTGGCTATTTCAAATGTTCAATATTTTCTTTTCGGAATATTTTTCAATATTTCAATTAGGCCAACTCTGCTGTTTTACTTTAATTACTCGAGACAAATCCATGATACTTGATGCTATCACTGGAGACTACAATTCGATCGTTTAAACTGAGATCTGATTAGTCTACTCAGTTTAACTAGTAAAGCATTCTTAACTATCACTTGGACTTTTTGTCATTTTCATTTCCCCCCCAGAACTGCTGCTCAGCATGGCATTATTGCGTATGCGGGTCTGTATGCCCATCACCGCTACTGCTGTGCTTCGCTCCTCTTACCTCCAGTGCCTCAGCAGGGCGCACCAAGCGTCTGCGACCTCCCCGGAAAGTCCGCGTGTTCTCATCACAGGTTCCGTATATTCCATCATGAGTTATTATAATATATTGTACAAATAAGAAGCCGGTCTTTTCAATCGGCAGCGTCCACAACATTGCGGGTTAGTTCATTTGTTGTTGGGTGGTCGCACGTGTTCTATGTTTTGGAGTGGCTGTGTTTCAATGGACTGCGGTTTCCACAATAGACCGCTTGCAGACAGAGCTGCTATCATGAAAGAAGCCAGCACAATAGACCCTAGCGTATTTGTGACTGTGGATAAAGCTTTGGTCAAAACAAAAAACGGCGCTGTGCCGCAGTTTGTAGCCTATACGTAAACATGTAATTATTAATATCAATCTTTTCTCTCTCTCTCTTACAGGTGGCCTTGGACAGTTGGGTTCGGGGCTTGCGAAAATACTTAGGTAAGGAGTCATATGTCGACTCTTATTTGACCTGGCTTGTCAAATATTTCTTTTGATATTGAAAAAAATCTACACTAAATATGTCTATCGATTTTCAGGGACCAGTATGGCAAAGAGAACGTGATCCTGTCAGACATAAAGAAACCCACAGCCAGTGTGTTGCAAAGTGGTAAATCATTTGAAAATCAAATTACTATTCAAACTGCAATTCATATTTTACTTTTAAATCACCACAGAACAATCTGCCTTGAGGTGAATTGCATCCCCTATGACTGTAGCATCTCCAATACATCACTCCATCATCTGTCTGTCGCTTTTCATCAGGCCCTTTTGTATATGCTGACGTATTGGACTACAAGCACCTCAGAGAACTGATCGTAAACAATCGCATCACATGGTTGGTCCACTACAGTGCTCTGCTCAGTGCTGTAGGCGAAACCAACGTGGCCCTGGCTCGCAAGATCAACATCACAGGTTTGTTCTGACAATGCAACGGGCGAACCTTATATACCCGGTATGAACGCGGTATAAATCTGGTTTTAAGCAAATCGGACTCTTCTTGGTAGACCTTTCATCTCACCTGCATCATTCTTTGACCAGGCCTTCATAATGTGCTGGATTTGGCCCTGGAGAATTGCCTGCGTATCTTCGTCCCCAGCACCATCGGAGCCTTCGGGCCCTCGTCCCCTCGTGACCCCACGCCTGACCTCTGCGTGCAAAGGCCTCGCACCATTTACGGTGTGTCCAAAGTCCATGGGGAGCTGATGGGGGAGGTGAGAACTGTGATTGCGCACACACGACACAACAAACAACAACAAAAACACGCAAAAGATGACAACAAACATACAGTGGTTGTTGTTGTTGTTTTAACCATGTTTATTTGTCGTTCCCGTTAGTATCTCCATCACAAATATGGCCTGGATTTTCGCTGTCTTCGCTACCCTGGTGTGATCTCGGCCCATACGCACCCTGGTGGAGGGACAACTGGTACCATAGTATCATCTGCACCCACTCGGTCACACAGAAGGTTGGTAACATAACACGGTAACATGGTGATTCTCCCCTCTTTTCCGCCGCAGACTACGCGGTCCAGATCTTCCACGACGCACTCAGCACGGGGCAGCACGAGTGCTACCTGCGGGGTGACACGCGCCTTCCCATGATGCACATATCCGACTGCCACCGCGCCACCGTGGAGTTTATGCATGCGCCGGAGAGCCAGCTGTCCCTGCGCACCTACAACATCGCTGCCATGAGCTTCAGCCCGGAGGAGGTGGCCGGGGAGATTCGCAAACACGTGCCGCATCTCAACGTCATCTACAAGCCCGACGCGGTCCGCCAGACCATCGGTATGTTTGGAAAAGCATCCCCCTGTTCATTTGTCGGTCACGGTCGCTACATTACGTTACACTACATCGCGATGAGATGGATTGAATGCAGGACTGTGGCATTTTCACATAAATTATGTAAACAATGCAACAGCATTTCAGCATGCGTCACTTTCACATTGATCATCACTATGTGATCTTAACATCTAGCTTAAATGACATAGAGGACACGCTCGCCTCTAATAAACTATTGAGTTATTGAGCAGACGTTTTTGGCCATAGTGACTGACAGTGAAATGTGAAATGTCATGACGGAGGAGGTAGGCGGTCGGGCATCGGGCTCCAGGATGCCTACAGGTAAAGCTATGGGCTGCAATGGAGATCAAACCTAACCTACCTTTCTGCTTGGAATCAAACATCCAGACATCCACCACACCATCCAGCTCTAATTAACGATACCATTGAAGTTATAATCCTGTTGCAGCGGACAGCTGGCCGATGAGGTTTGATGACTCCAACGCCAGGAGAGATTGGGGATGGGCCCCAGCCTACGAGCTTGAAGGGCTGGTCTCAGACATGCTCCGCTCCATCCGACAAAGGCGGACCGACGCAGGGCTGCCAGTGAGCTAACCGTGCCTGCTCCGCGGAGACCCAGCGGCCAGTGCCAAAGCCGAACCCATAGCTTGATGTGTACATATACTTTGACCAAAGAGTTTTGCAGCATAAACGGCACCGGTGAAACAGATTTCTAGCCGGAAACACTTTACAATTTGCTGTGAATACTCACACACACAAATCCACAGATATATGTGCATCAGCACATATACACATGCGTGCTTACACAAACATGCATGCATGCGTGTGTGTGTTTTGGCATCTGCTAAACGGTCACTGCCAATGTCGTGTATTGTCACCACTAGTCACTGTCTCTGCCATGTGACCACTGTATTCATTGTCTGTATTATCATGTATTGTCTTATATGTCCTGTTATTGCATCCTTCTACCATGCCTGCTTCCAGGGATTGCTCCACAGGAATAAATTAAGTTATTTGATATTTTGTATTTGAATTTAATGCTGTGGTCTGTGGTCTTCCTTTATTGTTGTTTTACTAATTTCAATAGTTTGCTCCGGCTTAATATTCTTTAAAAATATTATTTGTACGTAATGTTAGCATGAATAGACCAAATGACTATTTTAAACCATTCATTGGCCTATACATTGTGACAAAGTCAGAAAGTCAAGCAAGAAATGACAACTTAGTCATATAGTCAACTATTTGTTTAGTCATAGCAGGTCTACTAGGTGCACATTCGAGAACATCAGCAGTGCAATTGGAGAAATGATTACAAATCCAATATATATTATACAGTAGCCAAATAATACAAATATTCTATCCATATCCCTTGTGATTTACCACTGATTATGATCATGGTTTCCTTTCATTTGAGCACATGTTAATATATAACTGCTGCTGCTGTATAAACAAATAAAGTTAATCAACTAATTAATGATAATAAAATGATAATAAAAAGTAAAGTAATCAAGTTGCCAAAATGTTGACCATGCAATGTTAATTACTGCAAACTTTTTTCATGGAAATAAGTTCTATATAGTTAGGAGAGCCAAATTAGCTTGGTTGCTACTTTAAGCATTTCTCAGAATGCAAAATGGCAGTCACCGCAAACTTGGATGTTGGCCAATTTTCTACTTTTGACGTCGACGACCTAGAGGGTCGTGTAATAGCTCTTTTTAGGGGTTTTATAGGGCAGGGAGTCAATTTCTGAAGTTACTTTTTGGATACAGTATCAAAGTCAAGGTCAAATCAGAGGTCAAATGTCAAACTAAGAAACTTTAATGTATTGTCATCACAAACAAGGAACAAATAACACAACAAGGCACAATCAAGTACTATTTACAGTAAACATACTAAAAACAATAAAAAGAACAGTTAAAACTGAGTCTACTCCTCATCATCATCTACACCTAGCTCCTCTTCGTCGTCTTCAATGTCCATCTGCTTGATGGTGAAACGACTACAGCAGGCGACTCCTCCCTCGCACTTGCAGTGTTCTGTGCATGAAAGGCCTGTGCTGTTGCAGCTACAGCGTGCAGCGTTGCACGCCTTACCCTCTGCGCTGCAGCTGCAGCTCGCTACATCCAGGAGTGCTTGGGGAGAAACTGGCCCTGTTGAGACAACTGGTGTGATGGTGGAGCCTTCGATGCTCCAACCGAAGTTGTCAATATCTCGAGCTTCTTGAGGTGAGTCACGTTCTTCTGCTGCCTTCCACAGTAGCATCTGGATGAACAATAATAAAATTGATATTTTTATTATTGAGATAGTTCCGGACCCGGTCCTTGATTATGATTGGCTGAGCCACGTTCGAAGACGTTGGAGCAACTTCGGCGCTGGTCTCTGTGTTGCTTGGCAACCATTCTGCTATGGCGGCCACCATCTTGAATTCCGAGAAATGCTCAATGTAGCAACCAAGCTAATATGACTCTCCTAACTATATAGAACATATTTCCATGAAAAAAAGTGTACAGTAATTAACATTGCAGGGTCACATATGGGGCCGGCAACTGGACTATAAAGCAATGTGTAGACAGCATGTAGTGTGGTTAATAAAGGTGTGCCCTCTGGTGGCCAGTGCGGTTATCTGCACGTCCTGGAGCAGTGAGACTCGTCGCCTGGATTTCAGCTGCTGTAGTAGTCCGTCTTTCTGCTAGAGCGCCAGCTAAAATCTCTCTACAGGAATGGACGCGGGATTCTTCCGCGTAAGTCCTCTGTATTTTCATAGCCACGATTTGACATGATTTGTATATTGTTATACGAATATTTATCTGTATTTATTGTACGTTCTAGACGAACGTTTGATTATCTGGAGTTGGCTAATGCGCCATTCGGCTGCAGATGGCAGCTAGCTAGCTAGCTAGCGCTGTTCGGCCTTGCGTTCAAGGCGGCAAACACGTCGTGGTGGTGGGGTTCAGCTATTTGGAAATGTACGATTATTAGTTAGAAACCTTGTCGTACACGCTGTTTATTTACGTCATATAGCCGGGGTGTGGAAAACTGCTGTTGGCGAACACGTTTGGTGGTCAGGCTAACAAGCTGACTTTTAGCGCTCGTCGAAGATGGCCGACCGCACATTGAGTCACCAAGGAGGGAGGTCTGAACTGACGTGAACACGCATCGTCTTGCATTTAGCCGAATTGTGTTGTAATTCACACCGGGACGTTGCCGCACGGCGTGGCGTAAAGTAAGCCGAAAATTGTAATTGGTGAATGACAAACATTTGCAATTCTCGAGCATCCCTGTATGTGATATGCCAAGTTTCTGGAGATTAGCATGGGGGGGCTAAATTAGCATTTAGCTCCCGTATTAATGGTGCGTTCAAGTTGTATTCGGAAGTCGGAGCCGGGAATGACGTCGCAACCGAGTGGACGGACGTCTGAGTTGGTGAGGTTCTTCCGACTTTCCGAGTAAGAATCGTGAATTCAGGGGGCGTTCCCCCTAAAACGTAGGACTTGGAAGTCAGAAATTCCGATTACAACTTCTGATTACAACTCGAACGCACCAACTACATAAGTACGCACGCGACCGTAGTAGTTGTCTGCTTCACTTCACTGCATATATCGCTAAACGTGGAGGCCATGTACACCAAATGGCAGCGTGTGTATTCTGTCTTTATATCGTGTTGTCAATTTGTCCTTTGTTAGGGCACAAGTGCGGAACAAGACAACCGATTCAGCAACAAGCATAAGAAACTACTGAAGCAACTCAAATTTGCAGAATGTCTGGACAAGAAGGTATACATTTAACCACTCTTATACATAATGTCTCTTCCAATAGTTGCTTTGTGTACGAAATAAGTCAATAAAACGCGCTTAACACAGTTGGTTGGTATGGCCCAAAATGTGTTTCTTTCTTGGTGTTTTAGGTGGACATGACCAAAGTAAACCTGGAGGTCATCAAACCCTGGATTACTCAGCGAGTGACCGAGATCCTGGGATTTGAAGATGATGTTGTCATAGAATTCATATTTAACCAGCTGGATGAGAAGGTAATGCCATTTACTGCACATTGTTTTTTTTGTTACTAAACAGGTGTGATTGCAGCCTATTGATTAGCAAAGTAGACAAGCACAGGTTGTAGATGCAACTGGATTAAAAACATATCAAACATCATTTGATATCACCAAAACGGGGTAACCAAACGTGCTGTCCAGAACTTAGAACAATTCAAATGTCATAACCTTGTTGTTGCTATGATGTGACAAAGTGCCTCTGTGTAGCCTTATTCTAATGCTGATGTGATTTATGATTTAAAAGGCCTGAACCAATATGGATGTTATTCCTTGCATCAGAAGTATAGCACCAACACCTAATTAGCTCTCTCCTGAGCCCAAAGTCACTGAGCCCAACTCTCCCTACATGATGCACTGTGTGGTTTTGAGGTGAGTTATGTGTAGGGATTGCCATATCATGTCAGTGGTAGATACATTTGAACTATGCCATATTTTAATTGACAAACTTGCGATGCATCATTTGGCTACTTAAAATCCCACAAGCCCTAGCTGAAATTGAAGGGATTGGGAAGCAGAACAACTTTAACAGTTTTATAAAGCATATTGATGAGCTTTATGTTTGTTTGATTCACTTACTTTCTTTGTGACATTGTCACCTTTATGACTTTATGAAAACAGTGTTAATGTGTAAAGCCAATTTTATTTTTTAAAAATGCTAATTTAATATTAAAATGTGCATGCTCCTATTTTGTAACACTATTTTTTTTTCTATAGGGTTAATATAGTTTTAAATGGTAGAATATATTCTCTTGCATCCCTTAACATATGAAGCACTAATTTCTATTTTTGCAGAAAAACGTACATTTCATAGGAAAACTTGATCTAACTTTCGATGGCGATATTCATGCTGTTACCAGTAAGATTTCATATCGGAGCATAGTTGACTTATAATGCGTAATCATTTAATCATTTTTCCCCACTTTAAAGTTAAAGTTCTATAATCAAGTTAAAAATGCTGAACACCTGTGCTATAAAAAGTGTGGGCGGGGCTAACCATGAAGTCTAACACATGCTGTATGCTAGTGCCATGACAGATCTGTGATCAGTGACGCGAGGCAAGAGGCTTTTTCACAATCTTTCTTGTGCCAGTTGTTGAAATAATCAAACAAAAAAGACTTTCATGAACTGTATATACTCATTATTGCTTGTTCGTCTCTTGCAATTTAGATAAATGATATAACATTAAGCTCAAGGTGGTTGAGTCTCAAGCAGTAGGGAGGCGGAAGCAAGCCACGGGAGCTCCGTACCCACTGATCCCACGGGACTCACTGAAGACACCGGAACTGTACTTGCAGTGTTGGGGTTTAAGGCACTCTTTAATGTGGCTATCTGTTTATCTCTGAGAACTAGACTATGGGGAGGCTCAACACGGGGCCAGGGTGCAGAGTTGTAGCATTGTTTTGGGTGGGCACTGTTAAAAAGCAGTGAAGCACTTTTTTTTTTTCTTAGAACAATTTGGGGGTGTTATTTTTTGTTTGTTAGCAGCAGAACAACTTGGAAGAGGGGAGTAACAGTCATTTGTGGACGTATCCGCAGTTTGCATGCAGATATCTTTATATTTAGATCTGTCTAGTCTCCTCTAGCTTATGTTCTCAGTTTTCACGTCTGAGTATGATTTTTATTTATTTATTTTTAATTCAGTCACACCCTCATTTCTATTGGTTGCTAGTTAGTCCACTATTGGACCCAGGGTGGTTGCAAATATAGTATTTTATGATTTCCTCTAATTGGAACTAGCTTTAGAGTCAGAGGGTATACTTGTAGCCAGGATCTGGCGGTAGGCTGTCCCCTTAATGGGACACTACCTCCTCCGCAAACACTTTCTCTGCCATGTTTCAACGGCCATATTGTTCGCTCTCTCTCGCCCTTCGTGTGTGTGTTGCAGCACCCAGACAGCAAGATGATGCAGATCAACCTGACCGGTTTCCTGAATGGAAAGAACGCCAGGGAGTTCATGAGAGACCTGTGGCCTTTGTTGCTCAGTGCCCAGGAGAACATAGCTGGCATCCCCTCTGCCTTCCTGGAGCAGAAGAAGGAGGAAATCAAGCAGAGACAGGTAACGTCCACTCCCTCTAACCCTCTTATTTTGTGGAGAAAAAAAAATCTCCATAAATAAAGGAGAACCTTGTAGTAAATGGATTGTGTACACGGATGCATACACGCATTCATACACCGACATGTTGCGTCAACTGTGCAAGGCAACTGTGTCTATCCTCAGGGCTCAGCTAGCCAGAGCCTGAGGTCCAACCAGCAGCCTTCCGTTCCTGAGCCACCGCTGCCCCCCAGTGATGTCATGTTGTATCTTGGTCTTGGTGTCACGCCACATTCACGTCCGTTTTGTCCTCCTGTAGATTGAGCAGGAGAAGCTTGCGTCTCTCAAGAAGCTGGACGAAGACAAGAAGGAGAAGGAGAACAAGGAACGGGAACGAGGTCAATCCAAGAGCCCCAGGAGGTGAGTCGGCTCATGTGTCTGTTCAAGAGGCTTCCAAATCGACGAAAGAAAAACACATGACTCAACGTCGCTGCCTCCACACCTGCCACAGGAGGAAGTCACGGTCGGCGTCACCGCGGCGGAGGTCGCCGG
>OMOU01036793.1:0-10114 GCA_900312585.1 Malacocephalus occidentalis
TGTTACCAGGTCTGGGATCCCCTCCTCCCCTGATCCAGATAGCATCTCTGAGACAACACCAGAGATTTCACATGCGTCAGTGTTTTGGACAAGTACAAGAAGTAGAACAGACTAGAGAGAGAAAAGGGATTAAGAAGGAGAGCAAGTGAGGGGGAAAGGGAAACAAATGTGACAGTTGAAAAGAACAGAGGAGATGGAAACTACACAGGTGAACTTGTGTACGAGAGAGAGAGAGAGAGAGAGAGAGAGAGAGAGAGAGAGAGAGAGAGAGAAAGAGAGAGAGAGAGAGAGAGAGAGAGAGAGAGAGAGAGAGAGAGAGCTGCAACTTAGTTGGAGTGTGGCATGAGGCCAGCTCAATGTTCCGCCAAAACATTCCTCTGAGTCTCTCCTTCCCCACTCTTTTTGTCGTTCTTGCCATCTCACTGCACCAGACAAAACCCAAGGCCAAACATTCACTTTGCTTCCCTCAACATTTCCTAAGCCTCACCTAAGCATTCACACATCCTCCCAACCGTCTACTACAATGTGTGACTTTGACACCTACTGCATCTGTCGAGTAATTTGTTAGAGCAGTGATGCTGGCGTACTGTTTTCAGAGCAGTAATGCTAGCATACTTTTCTCAGGGCAGCACAGCTAGTTGTGATTCTCAAGAACAGTAATACCAGTTGCAGAGAAGTGAAAATTCGGAGAATTGCACTAGTTTGGGCCCAATGACTGCTGGGCCACTGGAGGGTATTTTTGGAGGGTGAGGTCAGATGAATCAATCCAGTGAACAGAGGGAATGTTTGAACAAGGGTAGAGATGGGACGAGAGGAGAGCAGAGTGAATGAAGAGATGGAATGCAGGCTGGAGGAGAAAAGGGGGTCAGGATTGTGACGTTCAGATGTGAACTGGAGCGAACCTGGCTGAAGGTATAGACAAAGACGCAAGGCTTGTTTAGTCATGCACAGAAACTTAGATACCAAGGCTGAGAATCCATTCAAATATTTAATCGCGTATATATTCACACATAAAGGGAGACCATATTAATATGGGTGTGGACAAAATATGCTTGCTTTGTGCAAATGTAAGGATATTTATCATTGGAAATCAATTATCACAAAACAAATACCCTCAAATCACATCATGGTGAATGGAAGCTGGCAAAATTGGACTTTACTTAAGCCACGTTTCCAACGCAGGAACTTTTCCCAGGAACTAGGAAGCATTGGAGGTACGCCAAATTTCCAAAAAGTATTGTGCCAGTGATAAAAACGGATAGATTCAATCCACAACTTCATACAGCCTAGTGAAGATGAGCTAATGCTCCATCCTTTCAACAAAATATCCTATTCATTTTCAAGGATTCAATTATAATGGAGTTTCACTTAATCCAAGTGTACAATAACTGTACATGGATAAGGGGGATTATGATATGTGGGTATGTCTTGGTGTGCATTCGGAGCATTCTTTCATGTTTTGGAGACATTAGACAGGTAAAAACAGCCATGGCCTTTTCATACCTCAGCGGACTAATTTGCCTAATCTTGTGGGTCTTTAAGCTGGTGGAAACATAGAGGTTGAAAAGTAACCAAGCTTTAAAAGTAGTTTCCAGGACTAAAAGTCCTGGGTACTTGGAAAAGCGTTTTTAGTAATATGACTAAGTAGTAATATGACCAAGTATCTCACATGATGTAGTAAGTCCAACCTTTTTTAAGCCTGAACACAAAACAACGCAATAAACCAATCCAGGGACCAACACAGGTCCCAAGCACCAATATGCTCAAATCACAACTCATGGCAAACTCAAGCCCAAGAAACACTGCATTTAAAAAAATCGGACTCATTATGCAACAGCTACGTTGGTCAGCTTAATGTGTACTTTATTACTTCAGTATAGACCAAAGATCACTTGCACTTCATAAGCATCAGCAATACACGACGCGATCTAATCTAATGAGGTCTGTGACCCGACACGCTACATAACCAAAAGTACAGTACAGCCAAAAATACAATGTCTTAAGCTGTGGGTGATTTTGTGTTTTAAACTGTGCTCGAGAACACAACGCCCAACCTAACAACACGCATGCACCCACAAACCGGCCCTACATCTTCACTGATTGCTGCTTTTGGGAGTTAACAATATTGTTGACGGAAGTTCATTGTGGTTGAGGAAATAAAATTCAACATCAGTACTCGCTGAATATCGAAAATCTAATCGGCTGAATGCGCAATGTGCACCACATGATTACATTTTGCCCGTGGTAGTGTACCTCAAAAGAGGACCGGTCTAAGGGAATACTTATTAAAAACCAACACACTCCAGAACTAAAAGAGTAATTAAACACTAAAACCAAAGCACAGAACTATCTTTTATGAAACATGGTACATATGATATCACATATTTGATACATTGCCATCCCATCGTGGAAACAGTGACCCAACTTATCTTGTTGGGTTTGCTAGCCCCCAGGCTAGCAGATTCTACTATGGGAACAAGTACAATTCTCAGAGTTACTCACCTTCCACTCGAGACTCCAGGTATTTGTTGAGCTCAGCGTCTTTCCGCACAGCCTCCTCAGAGATTTTGGGAGCGTTGGGGAAACACACCAGCACAACGCTCATGTTATCCCGACTCCCCTGAGGAAGGAAGGGCCAGAGAGACACAAGAGTTTTGAGAAATTAGTGTTTTCTGTACGACACTTAAAACCTCAGGAGTGCTTTCCTGGGATCCTCTTGGATCTTATTTGATGAATCCATTCCTTGCGTCCTTCCAGGAAATACTGTGTTAACAGTACGGGTGCCATCAATACATTTGACATTTTATATTGATTTGAAATGATTTTCAATTACATGTTCATATTCAGAGCAAGGCAGTCAAAGAAATTAGACAATTACATTTCTAATCAATCATGGCTATAATGTTACAAAGTCCAGGGTTTCCCAGTGTTTGGGGTTACACAAATATATATTGTATATAGCTTTGAAATGATGCCACTTTAAAGCTGTTTCAGTTTGTTTTCGGTTTATGTTACGCATGTGATCTCTTGTATATCAATGGCAATTGTTTACGTCTTTTGATCTCAAAGACGCTTACTTCCACATCCCTATTCTCAAGTCTCACAGGAATGTATTTGGCAGACGCTTTTATCCAAAGTGACTTGAATAGAGAACATTTGTTGAAGGAGACAGCAATATATTGCTGTGTTAACTGTGTAGAGCAGGTTTGAAGCATTCGTAGTTGCAAGGCTAATAGAACGAGTGTCATAATTGCTAGGTTGCCTGTATAATAGCTGGGATAAGAGCGGAAGTGCCATTCTGAGTGCATTAAGCATCTAAGAACATATAATATGCTGACCAATGCCAAGTACTATTAATAATGCCAAGATATACAGTACAAACATGCAAGTTAGTTCTAGGGTTAGCAGAGGGAAGGTTGTGCAGACTCCAGGGGAACTCTGAGCAGGTGGGTCTTGAGTCTCTTTTCGGAATCTGGTAGTCTTCAAGAAGCAGTGGCATCTTGAAGACCTGAAACCTACATTCCAAATATAAATGTACAGAGTTGACGGTGGAAGTAAACCAGACTGACGGCAGTCGCTGTCATGCAAAATTACGAAATAAGCCCTATTTTGTGCCAGGAAAAACCTTGAAGTCTATACAAAGATCCATACAAAGTGAATCCTGACACACAAAGCATACCTTGTGCAAACAGGTATCCACCACATCGTTGCAGACCCTCTCAAGATCGTGGGACACCTCCAGTCTGGATCGGACGAAGTCGCACAGCTCCTCGTTGGACATAACGTCCCAGATGCCGTCGCAGGCCAGAACCACAAACTGGTCCTGCTCGGGTGCCCGGGCCATCTCAAACACCTCCGGCTCGGGGCTCACCAGCTGCTCTGTCTGCCCTTTCCCATCCACACACTTGTAGTCGAAATCCCCCAGGGCCCGTGACACGGCCAGCGAGCCGTTCACCCTCTGGATCATCACGGAGCCGCCGGCGTTCTGGATGCGCTCCTTCTCCCGGGGGTTGCAGGGCTTGTGGTCCAGTGTGGAGAAGCACACCTGTGCGTTGCGGCACAGAACCGCCCGCGAGTCTCCACAGTTGATGAAAAACAGGTGCTCGGGGGACAGGAGGACGCCCACGGCCGTGGATCCACTGCGATCCACGCCGTTCCGCAGCTCCGAGAAGCTGCGCATTTGCTCGTCAATGCGGAGGAACCCGGCTCGAATCCCAGTCTTCACCGCCTCCACTGTAGGATGGGCGGGGGCAGTGGCGGGGTTTCCTGGGGAATTGTCTGAGGCAGGCTGCTCACGTGGCGGTGCGCCGCCAGGCCCCGAACTGGCGCCCAGGATGTGGTCCAGAAGGTGCTTTGAGCAATAGTGGGCCACACGGGAGCCGGCGTGGCCATCGTAGACGGCGAAGAAGGACCAGTCGGCCATGCCAGGGGCTGGGAGCCCCAGCACGGCTGTATGAGCATCCTCCATCTCAACCCGCCAGCCCTGCATGGAGCTAAGGCCGTAGCGCAGCCCGTTGCCCTCGCCATGGGCATTGTACTTCTCCGTCTTGGGCTTGTCCAGGAATGCCCCCATCGCTCTGCCCTGAGACAACTGCAGTAAGACCTACAGCAGTGGAGGATGAAGCAAGAGGGAGACTGGGAAGGGAAGGAGTGGGGGGGGTAAAAATGGGTGTAGAGCATGTTAAAGAAGGACATAGAAAGTCATTCCATTGTTGATTCAATACATGACAAACTCAAGGAATTCAATGATGAATAACCTGCTCCATCACAATGGCCTACTTCTTAAATTCAGGCAGGTGAACACAGCCTACCTTGAGAATAAAAAACGAGGAAGGCTGGCAGTAAAGCAGTAATTGAGTGCCAGACTCAACTGACACCCAATGAAGGGAATATCGTGATGGTGTACAAACCCAAGGGAAAAATAGTTTTGACTCCATAAATGGTCTCCAATGAGAAGTTGTGTGTGAAAATTACAAGCCCGGATCATTTCGAATAACATGTAGGCCTAGGAGTGAAACTATAGTTTCTTGATCTGGCACGTAAAAGTTTGAAAGAAAAAAATGAAAACTTTCTTAGAAAGGATCATTAACGTGCCATCTTTTGGCTTGATAGGATGGAATACATATTTCTGCCAGATTTGTATCGCTGCTCATTATATCCAGAAATAACTAGTGACTCATTCTGATTAATGCTTAAGAGGCTTAAGTGCGAAATTATACTATTATTAACTTTTGTTAATTGACTTTGAAATGGGGAAACAGACACATTTATTTGTCTTTGCTTGCTTTAGAAATTATTAGTCTAAAAACCGTAGTTACAAATCATTTGAGTCCAGTTTTTATGCAAAAGTTGTATTTTTATGATAGAGCAGGTAATCAGTGACATGTGTCTCAGCAATACTGTCTATCAACCAAACAGTGAAGACCAGGAAGACCAAAAAACGATAGATATGTTATTATAACTTCAGTTCTATGATTGTAGGCGTCGTCGTCCAGGCTTCGGCTTGTCCTGTGCGCGCACTCGTGTGCACTGAAAGTGTCGCAATGTACCTGGTGCCAGGCCCACATTTCTACGTCACTAAACACCCTCCAAGCATTATTTCAACAATGGAGGAGGCAGCTGGTAGGAAACTATACATAGGCTGTGTCTACAATCATCAAACTAAAATTATAATAACATAACTATCGTGCTATTACTTGTAGGCTACGGCGTCTAGGCTTTGCCTTATGGGCTAAGGCGAAGTTGCAAGCGGAGCGTGATAAATGTACGCCTGCTGGACCCAAATCCACGAGATACACAGGACTCAATACCGCTACACTGTGAACACACATCACAAAGGTCCTATACATTTAAGTACAACTTAAGTACAAATGAAGTACAACTTAAATATACATTTAGGTACAACTTAAATGTATACGAAAGGACGGCATCTTGCCGCGGAGGTGATAGCTTCGCTGATATTGTCACTGAATGTAGGGAAATTCCCCAAGTAGACCAGCCAACGGCAGGGAATGGGAGAACTCTTCCCCCAAATGAAGGCCAAGCCCAACAGGGAGATGTGTTCTATTACCGCTAAGGTGTCCGATCTGGCCACCTCCTCTGAGCGGCTCAATATCAACAGACTGTCGAGATAAAAGAGAATCCTCTTTCCTTGAGGTCTGCATGGCTCTAGCGCGGCCTCCACACTTTGAGAAAGTGCGCGGAGCTAGGGAGTAACCAAATGGCAGATACTGGTACTCGTGCCATGAAGGCGAAGCAGATACATTCCTGTGAGCCTTGAGAATAGGGATGTGGAAGCATCCAGAATTTTCTAGACGCGACTTCTTCAGTCTGCGGAGATCCAGAATGAGTCTCATCTCCCCTGACTTTCTGGGAACCAGAAAGTAGTGGGAGTAAAACCTTTGACTCGACTCGGAAGGGGAAACGGCCATGACGGCCCCCTTCTCCAAGAGGCAAGAAACCTCAGCTGACAGAGCCACGCTCGCAAAGGGGTCCAGCAGCTTCGTCTCTACCAGACCCCTGAAAGGCGGGGTACAGCGCTTGTACTGAATGGGATGACCCCAATTCAGCGTGCAGTCCAACCATGTCGGTAAAACGCATCGCTCTCACCAAAACGCCGCTGAGAGCGGCACGGTTCACCCATCTATGCCGACCCTGCCATCCGGCCAGAAGGAGAGCATGGGGGGCCGGGTCAATACAGAGGAAACAAGTACCCAGCTTGCCTATGAGGTGCACAGGCAAAGAGATGGCGGAACCTGGGTTAGGGTTAGAAAGCATTTCGCTCAATCGCCACACCACCAATCTTGATTTAGAAAGTAATCCTCCATGTCAGGTATTTTCCATTGTAAAATAATGAAGAGGGTGTTTAGTGGCTGACCCGGCCCTATATATGCATGGTGATGTAGGAATGTGGGCGGGGCCCCATGTACATGTTTCATGTACATGACATTTTCAAGACACGCCCATAAGGTGAAGTCTAGACGGTGTAGCCTACAAGAAATAGAACAACAACCAGGGTACTTTATATGATTTCAACCAAAGGTCATGACTGGGTCAAGACTCCACAAAGCCAACAGTGTTGCAGCTAGGGGATTTGTAGTCTTCTTCAGCTCAACTTCAACATGATCCAAACTGGGCCTGGACATAAGACTGATTAAAAACCCATATTACCACAGACGAAACATAATCATGAACTGCCAACCAATATCTAATAATCAAAATGGCTGTATTGATCTGATGATCTGAAGGCGAGCAGGCAGATTGTAGACCGTACACTGCCGTTGCAATTTGGTGAAACGCGACGGCTACAACCACTCCACTGACCAGAAGTACAACCATATGTGCAAAGCAAGAACCATAGAAATAATATACGTTTTACAGGAAACAGAAACACACGCTGGAGCAAAACCAACTCAACACACCATATCATGTACACTTTACCGACAGGTAGAGGCGGCCATCCCACGTGGCGCAAATACAGAGCTTGAACGGTGTCACCCCAAAACTCCATTGTGACACAGCTTTGAGAGGCGGCTGAGTGTGGTAGCTATAGCAACAGAAGCTTTAGAATGTAGTGGCTGCAATGTGCAACAAGGGGTCTGGGGCGGTGTGTGTGTGTGTGTGACACTGGATCTCCGTCTGTACCCTGCCTCCTACTGTGTGGAGAGCACATGTCAATGATATACCGGTCTAATCAAGCTCATCCCCTACAGCTGTGTCAATCTCAGGAATTATGCCGCTCCGCCCCCCTTGTTTCACCTGCCGACTCTAAACCACACCCCCATTGATACCACAGTCTGCATACGCTCGATATTGATCAATCGTTATCGTTTTCTCCATTGTTTATATATAAACCTCACACAGACGCATATTCTATGGTAAGAACGAGTGACGATGCACCAGCTTGCCCATGTCACAGCATTTGGAGAGAGAAAGCCTCAAGTTTTAACAAGCTAACTCAATTTAACCATCAACTGCTTGTAGGATCCATGCAGGGATAGATTGGCCTGTCAAACACAAAACTTGGATAGCACCACAACAAAAACACCATGCTGATATGATCACTCTCAGCTCCTGGTCAGAGACATGGTTTTACAGCTAGCTACTCTAAATAGCATTATTAATCTATCCCTATTCTAGTCAGAGTTAAAAATATACTAAGGAAGCAACAGGTGGAAATAAGAGCAGCCTACTCATTCAAAAGTGCAACAATGTGAAATAGTGACCATACACACAGTACAATCAGGTGAAACATTTTACAGTTCAACAGTTTACTACAGTTTACAAACGGCTACATCTGTATCCTACTTTGCATGCTCTATGTCAGTGGTTCCCAAATGAGGAAAGGGCAGGTGTGTCGCAGGATATTAATTACTATTAAAAAAGGAAGAAATTCATACTTTTAATGAATACTCCCAATACAGGGGGACATTCTATAATGAATGTTATGATTCATTATTTATATATTATTATATTTTATAAAGGATCATCAATTATTTTGTAATTTAGGCTGAGGAATTTGATTTGGCATTAGTATGCCCTAAATAAAAATAAATAAGTGAGAGTGACCAGAGTTTTAACATATTAGAGGATATTTTGCACAGATATGAATACAGGTGCGCCTTGAGACCTTCGCTTGCCCTTTGCTGTGCCAAATTAGCAAACTCTAAATGCAGTCAAAAATGATGCCAGTTCAAGTTTCTCACAGTGACCAGTTCATCATGTTACAAATGTATACTAATGTTATCAAGATGTGTTCAATTAAATGGTGACCTGGTGACTATGGAGGCTAAGCCATGCAACTCAGCAGTCCTCTTGCTTTGTGGGTCTTGGAATAGGCTTAACACAGCTTCCATGATCCTCTCACACATACGCGTCAGGATAACAGCCAACCTGCTGCACAAGAGACCGCTGATTGTAAATGAGTCAACATGCAGTGGATTCCATTATAACCTACTGCACGGATTTAGTGAAACATTACTAGAGACGACTATTTCAACCACCATGTTTCTCTATGAGAGTTATTATGCACCGTTATCAGTGGTTATCAGCACCATAGCCATGGGTCAAGTAGGTGAGGAAGGTGCTGTCATCATCGATTCATATGGTTGCTCACTGATACCAATACTACAGTATGTAAAAGACATCCATATCCATGCCGCTTGGTCAGAAGCTCCAGCTTCGTGTTTGAACTAGAAAGATAAAATGGCCGCCTTTCCTTTTTTCAGCGTTACCATGCAGACAGAAAAACAGACAGAAAACGTAAACTGTACTACTGTACACAAAAGAAAGAAATGAAATAACAAGGCTAATTGGTAAATATATCCTGGCCTATTAATTAGAAGGAAAATATCAGTAATGAGAAACAGTCTTGGGTGCATGCAGAATGCTGGGTAGGTGTGAAAATGACCCCAGAAGTGTTAGAAAGTTAAATAACTCTCAATGGAATTGAAAACGGCATGGCTATACATGTTTCTATGTTTCTACATGTCCATGTCAAACTTGGCCATGTTGTTACACGTCACTTCCCCTGGAGCTCTTACTTAGTTTAGGCTACATCATCAAATTGTACACTTAACTACTGGAGCAAAACTAATGAAAATGGCTTAAGGTTAATTGTGTACTGAGCATTGCATTGAATGGAGTTGATGATGGTGTCAGGCCTTTGCGCAGGTAGAAAACTTGGATCAATGCGGAACCCTTGTTTTCCAGCTCATCAGCTTCATCCTGGACATCAAGTCATGTCACAACTGTCAATTTCCTGAATAAAGTGGACTGTTAAGAGAGAGCCACTCAAGTTCTCTTTGGTCCAGTGGCATCAGAGGTGCTCAGGATGCCACAAGTCCAGACTGGAGCCTCAAATGCCAGCTTCTCACTGTTCTATGTTAATTTCCAACCCATTATTATCAGTAGTTGTTCCACCATGTTTCCATAAACATCATGATGTTGCGGACCACAATCATTTTGTGAGTGATGATCCACAGCGGTGAAGTTGAAGTTTTCATAAAACGTGTTATATTTTGTTCATGAATTTCGACATTCATTTCTATTATTATGTCAAAATGCCAAAAATATATAAAAACTCACAAGATCTAAAATAATTCTATGCCCCAAG
>OMOU01036802.1:0-12328 GCA_900312585.1 Malacocephalus occidentalis
ACAATATGAACAGAAACACAATATAAACAATATAAACAATGTAAACAGTATAAACAGAAGGACAATCTAAACAGTCAACAGTCAACCATAAACAATGACACAGTAAGTTTTTCAGTCAGAACAGAACAGTCCAAGCAAGTATGGTGAGGTAGGGCACGGTAAGGTGAGGTAGTTTCTGTGCAAATTTGCAGGGCAGGGGAAGTAGAATGTGCAGTCAGTGGGGATAGGGTGTGGGGCAGGGGGGAGGTGTAGGCAGAGTCAGTATGTGTTGGAGGCAGGGGGTGTTGGGGGCAGGGAGGGAGTTGAGCCTCCTGACCGCCTGGTGGAAATAGCTGTTCTTGAGCCTGCTGGTTCTGGCCCGGAGACTCCGCAGTCTCTTCCCAGACGGCAGCAGGCTGAACAGGTGTTGATATGGGTGGGAGGGGTCACCTGCAGTCCTGGTGGCTCTGCGGGTGAGGTGGGTAGAGTAAATGTCCGGGAGGGAAGGGAGAGAGACACCAATGATCCTCTCAGCTGCTCTCACGATGCGGTGTAGTTTCCTGTGGCAGGACACGGTACTTAGGTTGCCGCCACAACAGGCACCGACAGCCTGCTGACCACAGCTCCTCGCCGCCGTCTCTGCAATGGAGGCTCTGAACATGGCCCACTCGGATTCCATGTCCCCAACCTCCCCCGGGATACAAGAGAAGGTACACTTATGGGCCACCTCATGTTTGAACATGGTGTTTGTTATGGCCAAGTCCAACAACAAAGCACCACTCTGGTTCAGATCGGGCAAGCCGTTCCTCCCAATCACCCCCCTCCAGGTTTCTCCATCGTTGCCCACATGCACGTCAAAGTCCCCCAGTAGAACTATGGAATCCCCAGATGGCACCCTTTCCAGGATGCCCTCCAAGGACTCCAAGAAGGCCGGATACTCTGAACTGCTGAACTGCGACTTGCAATCGCATGGAGGCGACCCTCTTGTTCACCGAGGAAAACTCCAACACAGAGGCGCTCAGCCGAGGACTTGCAAGTATCCCCACACCAGCCTGGCGCCTCACACCTTGGGCAACTCCGGAAAAGTAGAGAGTCCTGCCCCGCTCCAGGAGTTTGGTTCCAGAACCGGCGCTGTGCGTGGAGGTAAGCCCAACCATATCTAGTTGGTACCGCTCCATCTCCTGCACCAGCTCCGGCTCCTTTCCCGCCAGCGAGGTAACGTTCAGCGTTCCTAGAACCAGTCGGCGATGCCAGGGATCCGTGCGCCCAGGACCCCGCCTTTGCCTACCGCCCAGTTTACATCGCACCTGACCCCAATGACTCTCCCTGCAGGTGGTGGGCCCACAGGGAGGCGACTCCTCGTAGCCTCTTCAGGCTCGGCCCGGTTGGGCCCCGTGGATCCAGGCTCGGCCACCAGATGCTCGCCAACGAGCTCCCCTCCCAGGTCTGGCTCCAGGAGGGGGCCCCGGTTTCCCTTGTCCGGGCAAGATTACATTGTTTGTAGAAAGCCTTTTCATATTGGGGTCTTTGAATTGCTCTTAGTCTGGCCCCTCCTCTGGGACCACTTTGCCTTGGGAGACCTGACCAGCGGCTATTGCCCCGGACAACACAACTCCCAGTTTCACTGGGGCACCCAAACCCCCCCACCATGATAAGGTGATGATTCTTTCCATCTCTCCTTGTTTTATGAGGTTGATGTTCTTTGTACTTTGAATTTCTTTATTTCAACAGGAACATTCATGTTACTGTGTTACTATTCAGATTTACAAAATGTATTATGTAATGTAATAATAATAGTAGTAGTAATAATAATAGTAATAATGTTTGGTTCATTTTCAGAGTACTGGGCAATCCTTCATAGTACCCTGAGGGGTACACATACCCCCATTTGAGAAACACTGACCTATCATAGCTGGGACATGGGACAATAAATAATAATTTGGTACAAAATGTAAACTTGATACAGGCAAATACACAACAAATGGCTCTAACAACACTATATTGATTGAAGGCCGTTAGAATTGGTGAACTGTCCTATCCAAGTAACAAGGATAAATAATGTGAATTTGACTTTGTTGTCGTGCATGCAGCAGGGTCTAGTGGACATGCTGCAGTAAAACAAATACTGTATCTCCTCCTACCTAGCCTATACTGAATACTCAAAGTTAAATATATGGCCAGAACGAATGTTTCTACATTACTACTGTTTTGGGCTGCTGAAAATGTACATTCAATATTAATTTAAATGATAAGTCACACATGATGAGTTAGTTTCTTTTTTATTACAACCCATTTGAATGTGTTTCACTTTGGTGACGACTTTTGTGAATGTTAAGTGTGCAACAACCACCAAGTCATAAGACTTATGACATACGTGTTCACTTATCCTGATCAAAGACCAATTAGCATTTCATTTACTTAAAGGACATAAACACTCAGCATCAAGAATTGAATGTGATATAAGAAAACAAGGGAAGTTGAGAAATGTGATACAAAACAAAAAAAACAAAAAAAATCGATAATCGACAAATAATCTGATATCTAAGCAATATTTTAATTTTTATTCTCTAAACTAAGATATCATATCCAAGATATCATCTATCACAGGTCTTTTAGACATTTTCATATTTGGTCCTGAGAAACAACATTGCAACAGCTCCATTTGGCAACAATTGAACATTTGCAATGGTCATGGAAATCCTTTTTCTCACTTTGTTGTTCACTGTTTTAAACATGACCAAGCAAGAGGTATACTGTAAGACAGCGGCACAAATACAAACATCAAATTAAATAGTAAAGTCTGCTTTTACACCTTTTGGTTCTCCCGTTAAGGAGTGGTTCCTTGAGATTTAGAAAGGAAAACTGGTCATCCCGTTATAAAGTTCACGAGAGGTAGTAAAACTCACCCAATGTAAAGAATTTAAAAAAAGGTCCATTTAAGTGACCACCGATGGCTCCCAGTATATTTACTTTAGGAGAAGCTGGCTTGAAGAACATATGTAGCCCTTTGCTGTCTAAAACGAAGAAACCGTGTTCCTCTGAATCAACCATCCAGCTCTGGAATAACAGCCATGTGCTTGTGAGCTTCTGAGGCATTTTGGTTGAGATTGACAGCCACATGTCATATTACAATTTCACCACAATGACACATACATAGTTAACATGAAAAAAAAGTATCTCAATCAAAATTTTGCATTCCTGATCTGTGCGTTTATAGTCTTAAAGGTCCATCAAATATGCCTGGCAGATTCTTTTTTATGATCCAAGGTTGCTGGAGTGTTTGCACATGAAGTTAAATGTGAATATATGTGTGGCCACGTTGAAACCCCAAAAATCCCTGTTAATGTAGAGGTGAAAATGTGTCATGTCAGCTGAAGCAGTTTGGTCACTAAATGACTTGTGTACAATGACCATGCTTGTGCATTTGAAATTTGGGCCTAACTTATTAGAAGCAGATCTGGTATAGATTATCTTTTAAGACTGCAAAATGTGATTTGTATTTTGGCAAAGAGCAAGCAACAACCACAAAAAAAGTAAGTAGCTGTACTTAAATGTCAAATATGTTTGGCAACCCGAGCCTTTAATACTAACTGTTGTGCCCGCTGAGTCCTTACAAATGACACATGACAAACATTTCAGTTAATGATTCGATGAGGGTCACCTCGACGAAGTAAGGCGATTGATCCGAGGTCTTGTTATTGCTAAAAAAAAACAAGTATTTAGAATGATGTCACATGATCCAGATCTGTTCATGGCTGACCAGCTTCCCCACCCAACCCCTGCCTTTGTGCAAGGACAGGTCACTCAGAGAGCAGGATGACGTTGACGTTATCATGAACCCCTTGCAGGAGCAACTCCCCTTCAAACATGATAATCTTCTTTCTTTTGGCAGCGCGCAGTGTTCCCACCAGCGCCTCAAAGATGTTGGCAACCTGTGTGTCGTTGAACAAGACCCCGAACTTCACACTAGTTTTCCCCTCGGCATCTGCAGGGCGAAGATGTGCTTTAGAATTCTGCAATAATCATACATCACTGTTTCCCTGATCTCCTTAAAGGGTAACTTTGGGATTTTTTGACCTGGACCCGAGATCATTTTGGGACTAAATGGCAAGAGACTTCGCCATTATGTCCTCTGAAAGTGCCTATTTTTCCACTAACAGGCTCAGTGGCAGATTGTTATCATAAGTGCATAACATTATGGAAAGGAATTATTTTCTGTTTCTTTACCTTTTGCTTGCTCTGGTCTGTTTGATATCTGGTCTGTTTGATATTAAGTATTTCTATAATGTTGTCAGACACTTATAACAATCTATTTATAACAGTCATTCAGCTAATAGATGTTGCACAACCTCCATATAACACTGTCGAGTGGCGTGATACTCACTCAGACAGACTCAGTCATGTCAAGTGATGAATTTGCTGTAGGGTAATGTCAACATTTTGCAACATGTAGCTATAGATTTAGGTTACTTTGTGCAGTGGTGTTTCTGAGCATTTGAGATTCATACTGGAGTGAAGCTGGGCTTCAAACGCAGCCATTTTTCCATTTCCCTTTGGCACTAAAATGTCTCCTCAATTGCCTCTGACTGAATCTCTCTTAGCTCTGATATGTCTTGTGAATAGATTTTGTATTATTTATTTGCGATGGTTTATGAGTTTAACTACACATTGGAAATGAAGATTAAGATCACATTTTCCTGCAGACTTTAAACGATTTATTTGAGAAGTAACCCCTCCACAAACAAGAGTTTCACTTACTTGGACTGCCAAGACGTTTAATTTCCTCCACAAGCAAAGAAACTTCATGGTCGACATTCATTTCAACTAAAGGATGAAACATATGTATGTATCAATCAATACAACGCTTTAAAAGGGTCAAGACAATTACCAGACCGACAATAATATCCACAATAGTTTGAACGAAATGCGGAAGTAAAAATAGTGGCACATTTGCATACAGCCATAGGCCTACATCAGTGTTTATTGATCTCCTAATGCAACATTGAGACACAATCTAACGTATTGCAAATGCAATACTATTTATAGATAGAAATGTTTATACACACAGACATCTGACAGATAGACAATGCCTTGGACCGCTAAACGCCAGTTAGCTCATTTGAGCCCGGTGGACTATCAATAAGGTACAGGCGACAGAGTGGACAAAACATAATTCGGTTATACGGACGCCGAGTAGCTTGCACATGAACATATGATGTCTATACCATTGTTTAGAACGTCTATCTACCTGTTCTCTTCTGCTGAGCTTGTTGAAATGGATGCGATTTCCAACTCGTCGAGACAACTCAGGAATCTGCCCCGCTCTCTTAATACGTCACGCGGCCGTGGCCCAATAGGAACAGAGCGACGAGGCGACGCTCCGGAGTTAAAGCAAAGGCACCCGATTTCCCCCTCTAACATGATATGACAAATGCCGTGTTTGGCTGGATGTATAAAAACTATCGTTCTGTTTACATTTTTGTTGGGAAAAACATTCATTGCATTTTGGAGTAGACCACGGTTATTTTGCAAAAAATAATGTAAAGCTGTTCTCTTGAGCGTCCACATAACTTTCGTGTTGACATCCACCGGGGGACCGTCACGCCGCCGGACGCCTCGCTGGAGTCTGCACGCTGACGTCACGAGGCCATAGGAATCCTATGGGGTAGGAATGGCAGATCTGACTCCGGGGGAAGGAAGGAACTGAAAAAGAGCCCGAAACTTTACTTCTAACTGGATCTGCAAATGAATAAATCCCCGCTGGAAAACCAGAAGACCACTATACAACGGAATATCGAAAGCAGAAGTATTATTCGACGAAGGTATTCCAGTGGATACCCTGGCTAATCAGACGGGTGCACTTTCGGGGGGCTGCTTGTTAGCTTGGTGCCGCTGACTGATTCAAGGTAGCTGTTAGCTCGATTAGCTACCGTGTGCTAGCTGGCAGCTGTTTGCTTATTGGTTTAACTAGCCCAACAAGTTAACTGTCCGGAATTATTGAATGACTCCATATTCAATTGACATTATACCACATTGCAAATACAATGTAATTGACGTATTTGCAGTCAGTCAAAAGCTAAGGCGTCAACGGGGCAGACTAGTTTGTTCAGCACATCTTGCGAATAGTATCGCTAACGTGAACGCTAGCTGGTGCGTTCAGGTTAACTACGTCGAGATTCTGAAGTATCGCCCATTTTTTGATCTATCCCCCGCCAGTCAAAAGGACTGATTTAACAGCCAACGAGTCCAAGTTTAGACGTGTGATTGATTATATAATGGAAAGCCTAACACTAAGCGATTGTGAGCAGCGATATTACTCGGATTTGTTCGTTTATTGCGACACGGATAATACCAAAAAAGTGGCGTCTAATGGAAGAGTTCTTGACCTTTTCCGGGCGGCCCAGCTACCCAGCGAAGTTGTCCTGCAGGTAAGCTATTAGCAACAACATCCATCCTTACTTTGAAGCCACTTGTGTACAAGTCTACCCTACAAATCTTCTGTGACATTTTCGTTGTTTAGTTAGCAATTAAAGCTAACGGTTGTGCTGCTGGTTAGCTGTGTTGCAAGAGACACGCCTTCTTTTGGCTAATGTCAGCTTTAGCTAACAGTAGTCATTTAGTGGGTTGACGATTCCACAATTCATTATATATACTGTCTGTGACTACAATCTTGCTATGTCAAAATGTCCCTTGGAAACCATGTGCACCTTCACCGCTTTGCCTTGAACTCACTCACTTTCTAGTTCCTCTTTAGATTGGCTGTTTGTTTCCGACCAGATTCAGACACATTTTTGGGATCTAAACAACCCACACCCCATGAGTACATTCCCAAAAATTGCGCTTAATTTGTTAATTGGTGGCAACCAAAACAACACTGCCTATATACAAAGCCAGCAATGTCCATTAAAGGGTACATTCTGGATGTTTCAACCTGGAGCCTTCTCTCTGTCATTTTGGGTCTAAGTGACTAATGTGGACAGAAATTGTTTAAATTGGTCCAGTATTGAGTGAGGGGTAATCGTGCCCCATCAATGCATGTCCTCTAAACTTACTTGGTTTTGCCACTGACAGGTGAGGACAAATGTAACTTTTGTTCAATTTGAAGTTTTGCTCAAGATGAAGCCTCACTCTGAAATCTCAAAATCTCACATTGTCTAAATTGGCAAAATGTTCAGGCATGACTGAAGAAAATGACGATCTACGTTCTCTGTAGTCCAACACAACAAACTCTCTCGGGCACTCCTCTCTCCAACTTTCACTCACATTTCCACAGTTGACTTTGTGCAACAACTCTACTATATTGAGAGTCAGAGCGAGACTTGTTCTTGAGCAAGAGTTGATAGACACAATCACACACAGAGGGAAAGACAAAAGTTGTATCTGTGGGGAACCTTTCTGTAATGTTGTCAGGCACTGACATAACAGTGTACAGTTTTATAGAGGCCTTACATTGACTCAATAGCCGAGGTTTTGCAGGTGATGGCCCAACATTGGAGCAACTTGGACCCATAATGATGAAAATAGGGTAAAATATGGTGAAAAGTCCAGTAATTAATCTTTAACTACCTTTTAATGCAGTGCGTGTATACGATAAGGCTTTGACATACAACACTTTGAATTGCAATCGGCGAGTACAGGCCAGATAAGTGTAGCAGTCCACCCCTGTGACCACTCTCCTGGCCTCAGCTCAGTCAGTGTTTGCAGTTTGTGAGTCAGCATCCTTCTCAAGGTCAACACAAGGTCAACCTTATGCTGGAGCATAAAGCTGCTGTTGTATTTCTCTGTTACTGGTGGTCTGGTGTTGTTCAGTGGAAGTCACCCTACTCAGTGGTGTTCCTAGCTTATCATCTTAATGCGTGCGTGTTTGGTGGTATGCATTGCTTCCACAGACTACAAATTTGCTTGATTGGTCCTGGTGCCTACATAATGCCTGTACTTTTATTTCTGCTCTGTGCATGGACATCAATCGCTCTATAAGCTGGAAGTAATATCAATATCAATGTCAGACTTCAGGAAGGCCTGCCCATTTATGGACATGGATAAAATTGGTGTGTTTGTAAATGCTGCCAAGTGAACATTGAGTCAATTAACATTTATTTTAATCCAGGGACACTATTTTTTTTTTGTCATTGCAGGTGCTCCTCCATTTTGTACCTAGTTGTTTCAGTCTGTCAGTCGTGTGAAGCAGTTGCTGTGTTTACACTGTATGCCAAACAGTCGTGGCATAGGCCATTCCCTGTTGGTATTTATGTGAGTAAATTGGAGAACTTGTATTGTCCGCAAAGTCCGCCCGGATTTCTGCACATTCACTCACGGCTTCAACAAAGACCCAGACAGGCTACATGCCACACTATCCAAGTGTGCTAGCCAGCTGGGCTTGTTACTTTAACTAGTCCGACTTCCTGAAAGAATCAAAGGACTCCAAGTCGTGTCATCGTTGCAAAAACAATGCAATTAACGCCTATGTTGTCAGTTGAAATATCGGCTCAAATGTAAGCACGGACTTGTTTGTCCGCATATCGCAAATGTGTTTGAACCACTGTGCCGTGCCTGACATTCATTCATTCCACCACCGCCATTCGGTGTGTAGGCCTAGTTTAACCCCGTCCACAAGCATCAGCCAAAGTGCCTATGTGAACTATGGGTTCTTGTGTGTGAGTGCGTGTTCCTCCTTTGTCTTTGTATGCACGTTCAGATCACAGAGCTCTGCGGAGCCACTCGCCTGGGACACTTCGGACGGAGCCAGTTCTACATTGCCCTGAAGCTCATCGCCATCGCCCAGTCGGGCCTGCCTCTCAGAGTGGAGAGTCTTAACTCAGGTGAGCAGGAGGCGGGAATTCTGAATTAACTAATTTGTTGCTTCCTTGTACTTTATTTAGAACCCGCTTTAGACATGCTCAAACATGCTCAATTGTCAGAGATTTCAAAAGAAGGCCTATTTTAAGCTGATTTTGATGCAAACTAGGCAATTATCCATCTATTATCAATTACTATTTAAGCAACACGTACAGCTTTTAAGACCAGTAGAAAATTGCATCTAGCTGAGAGACAGTTTAAAAGCCATTTTGGATTTCTAGTTCACTTGAAGTAACGCTGGCTTTGTGTTTTTTGTGCTGTTAAAAGTGCAACCGCAGCGGGGTGATGGCTCAATTTGTGGTGTTCGAAAGATGAGGAAGAATATTGTCCACTTCCTGAAACCTTGCCATGCATTAAAAATGCTTTGCCTGTTCGAAACGTGCCCGTTTGAAACATGCAATTTAAATACTCGACTATATCACCCAACCCATGGAATTTCTGGTTCTTGGTCTGGAACCTTCTCCTGTTCCAGTCGATAGGAGTCAGGACTCTTCTTTGGCCACATACATTGTTCTGTACTTAAGTGCTTTAGGTTTAATGCTTCTTTCTCCATGGCAAGTAGACCCATTTTAGCATAACTAATACTGGTCACACGCACTTTGGCAGAACAGGTCTGGGACCTTTTTAAATAACCCCCAGCATTTGTTTGGGATGCCAAAATGGCAGATAAGTTGGAGTTTAATTGAAGGCATCTCTCTGACACTCTCGCTCCTGCCTTTTGTTCTCAGTCAAGGACCTGCCGCTGCCTCGGTTCGTTGTTGGCAAAAACGAGGCGGAGGCGAGGCACGCTGCCCTGTACCAGGAGGCTGACAGCCAGGGCATCTACAGCGGTGCTGGCGGTGTCATCCCCAGGCCGCCGGGCCGAGGCCTGCAGAACAAGAAAGTGACCCCCACCGCCCCGTCGGCGGTCCCCGTGCATGAGGTCATCCAGGCCCTGGCACCTGCCAGTGAACCGCAGGTGGGTAAACATGCCGCAGTCCCATGCCCAGAAAACAACCCTCTTATCACCAACGTCATGCCACTGGCATCCATCCAAGCATGTAGATCAACCCCAGGATTAGGGGACAGGGAAAGCCAGAGGGATGTTTGTACTTCAAACAGACTCTCGTATAAGGCAAACAAGCCACCTAGGAGTGGCCTGTGTTGAGCTGTATTGATTTGTCCTTGCGCGCCGGTAGATTGACTTGCAGGAGGATGCATTGTCCATGACCGCTCTGTGTCTTTCATTGCCTAGTCTAGCCGTTCTTTCCACTCCCCTATTTCATGTGCTATGTTTTCAGTGCATGGTCCAATCGGATACCACGTCCCCGGTGGTCTCGCCCCACCAGTCCCCGCCAACCTCGCCGCCCTCCTGGAGGAAACACAAGCGGCAGGCGAGCGGTGGTGGGGGCACTGGCACGGGCGCCGCAGACCGGCCAGCCGCCGTGACTGCCGTCCCTGCTGGCGTCTGGACACAGTTCAGAGAAGCACCGGCAGGTCTGTAGTCCGCACAAACATGCACATTGTTCCCAAAGCACCCCCAATGCTTCAAAATACGATTGGATTGTCCCGTCTTGATCACTTCTTGATCACTTCTTGATCACGGCAACTTCAGGAAAGTATATGCATGTATGACATATAATGCCTGAGTGGGTGCATAATGCGTATGTCAATGAAAATGCGTATGTTTATGAAAAAAAAAGTCCCCCACTGCATGACTTGCCTGCAGGACCAGTACCCGCGGAGGGGATGTGGTCGTCCCATTCGCCACCACCGCCTCCCGTGCAGGAGACATGGGTCAGTTTCACGGCAGACACGCCGCCCTCCAGCACCGGCCCTGCCATGCACCCCTCGTCAGTACAGGTACCAGCAGTCTCCACCTGCATCACGGCCACTATAAATTCCGCTTGACAGCAGCTTCGAAATGCAATGCCTTTCGATGGGCAGTAACGTCTATTTTATTTCATACTAATAGAAAAAGTTTCTTGTCTTCTATAACTCCATGGCAATCTGAAAGAAATGCTTCATGGCTCTGTAAAAGGGACCAAATCGGATACCTCATCGCATAAATTGATAAAAAGCTTTGCAAAAACATTGCAACGCCACATTGCAATTTTGTTTTGTGTTGATAATGTTTTTCTTCCCTCACCTGGTTTCCCACATATATATCGGATCCCCTCACTTCTAAAACTAGACTTCTAAAACAGGGTTTCCGTGGGGTCTTAAAAAGTGTAAAATTAGAAAATCTAAATTTAAGTCCTTAAAAAGTCTTAAATTTGCTGAAGTATTTGTTCTAGGTCTTAAATAATTGCAAACGGGTCTTCATTTTCCTACACATTGATGTAACGCTACCTGAAATTGTATTACGACTACAAAACCCGGCAGCCCAACATGCAACTACTTGCAGCCAATCAGCTTTTGTGTTATTGGTGTGTGTCTCTTTCTTTTTCTGCAGCCATGGGGAAATGCAAATTTAGCGATAGTTGGCTCGAAAAAAATGAATTCAGGGCTTGGTTAAAGCCAGTCGCTAACAAAATATTTGAAGCCTACTGCTTCTTATGCAAGAAAACTCTTAAACTTGGGACGTTGGGTGTACGGGCGCTGGAGTCCCATGCCAAAAGCGAGAACCATCTCACTGCTGTGAAGGTTCTCCGGCAAACGACAGCCATTAGCCAGTTTTTCAGCCCCGGACCCAGCACTAGTAGCTCCACTAGCAGCACTACTACCTCCAGACTGCCTAGGCAAGACCCACACAGCAGCACCGCATCTCCCGTAAGCGACCTCCGGGTCGCTTTTGGTTCAGAGCCAACACACATTTTTCTTTGTGTTTTTTTTCTGTAGTTCAATGCATCTAACCTGTGTTAAGCACTTTGTTCATTTGATTAAATTAATTTACTTTTTTGTGACTGCATTTTCTTTGTATGTTGTTGTTTTATTACATCATGATATAGGTCTTACATTTTATTCATGGTCGTAAAAAGGTCTTAAAAAGTCTTAAATTTGACTTGGCGAAACCTGCGGAAACCCTGTCATAAAACATAAACAATGGACTTTCAAAGCGCAGCATGTGTCCTTCAGACAGAAAAGAAATACTGCACCTGACCTCCTGCGCTTTGCCAAAGTGCCTTCGATCTGCTTACATCCAACTTAACATAAGCCTCTTGTTACTTTGTTCGTCGTGATTATTTGTGCCTTGCCTTTTCTGTCGTGCCTCTCAGGCTGTACGCTTTGCACACCTTTTGTGACACAGGCCAGGAGGAAGGGTCAGAGGGACAAACCTCTTCAAGGTCTTTGGCAAACAATGTTTTCAGTGGATGTTCCACACAACAGATAACAAACATCTGTTTAACCCCTGGTGGTTCTCTCTCTCTCTCTCTCTCTCTCTCTCTCTCTCTCTCTCTCTCCACCAATGCCAGCTCTTATCTTAGAAAACACAGTGAAGACAAGGTGTGCTCAAGGGGGCCTTGAGCAAGATGCCCCAACCAACTCCTATCTTCTCCTTATTATGCATGGG
>OMOU01036820.1:0-10032 GCA_900312585.1 Malacocephalus occidentalis
ACTGAAGCTAGTGGGGAACCCCCAGGCAGCAGAGAGTCTCTGTGACGACGAAGACGACTCTGATGCTGTGAGTGATACAATTATTATTATGATCAGTAATAGCAATATATTATTCGTTATTATTAGTAATGGGATTAATTCATAAAGTATCTCCTATTTTATATATATATAGTCATAACATATTACAAGTTATTATTAGTAATGGGATTCCTAACTCAGTACCTCTCATGTTATGGTACTATTATGATTATGATGATAATTATTAGTAGTAGTAGTAGTAGTTGTATTGACAATAACCAATAATAGCAATAACTAATATATACATGTACGTGCATCAATATAAATGTACATATAGTTACATTCATTCATACACACACACACAAAATGTAACCACAAGAACTTCAGCTATCTTACTCCACTCTTTCTTTCTGTTTTCTCCTCCTGCTCTCTCCTGTCTTCCTATGTCTCTCTCTTTCTGACTTTCTATGTCTCTCTCTCTCTCTCTCTCTCTCTCTCGCTTTCTCTCTCCCTCTGTGTCTCTCTCACCCTCTCTCTTCCTGTCTCTCTATGTCTCTCCCTCAGGCCTCTGGTGACTTTGGGAGTGGAGATGGCGAGAGGAGAGTGACGAGTCACACTGTGAAGGTAAAATAAGAATAAATTATAGGAAATCAAAAACTTCAATGTACAACCTGTGATGAATAACATTGTTTTGCATTGAGTCCATTCATGAAGTGAATTCAAAATTATTATAATCATCGCTCATTATAACGCTCGTACACAAAGATGGTACTAGCTGAAACAAGTACCACAAAGTTGGTGTGGGTCGTAACCATGGTGATAACACGTCCACCCTCCTTCCGAGAACTCTCAGCCCGAAATGCATTTTTCACGGTCTATTCTTTTCTTGTGTCTTCTGGCAGACTACTCCTGCGACGTTGCGGCCGGTTCCAGAACCGCCTCTGACCTCATCGAAAGGCGCCACTCACACAGAGACAAGTAAGCACCCTTCGGTTACCCATTGATGACAAAATGACACTTGACTACTTTATCAAAGGTAAGGGATCAGGATAGAAAGATGGCACTGACTATAACAACTGCAAGAAGCCTTCAATCACTCGTGGCTAGCATAACACTCTGGAGAAGTTGTCATTGACGTTCCTAATTTGACACGTATTCACAAATACTTGCCTGTTGTGGGAGTATACCATGTGTAAGGGATTTGCCCAGACTTGAAATGGTATTCTAGAGTTCTGTCACAGTAGCATTAAAGCTCTCTGGCTCCTCCTCGTGGTGGTGGGAGAAATCTGCACTCACTTGTTGAATTCAGACTTTTAAACAGCTTTAGAACTGGTTTTTAAGGCACAACAGTTTTAGATTGAAGAACTTCTAATAAAATTGCTTCTAATAACAAGGTCTGGGTGATTTTCCGAGATACATAAAAGGCACAATGTATTGTGCCTTTTATGGAGAGGTTAATATAATAAGAGGTTTCATAAGGACAAAGTCTCGTTAGGATGGTCTCGTTAGGGCAAGGTCTCGTTAAGACTTCTTGTGAGAACGTGGTCCCATTCAAACTTGTTGTCAGAACAAGGTCATGTTAAGAGGTCTAATTAGGACAAAGTCTTGTTCGGGTAAGGCCTCGTTAGGCCAGTGTGGTCCAACGTTTTACATTAAATTACTGTCTGTATGTGATCTCAGGGGATCGCAACCACCAGTCCTCTGTCCATCAAAGGCCTGGAACACCTGGCCTCCCAGGTAAGACGGCTCTCCGTTTGACCTGGTCTTCGCTCAATTTGGCTTTTGTGTTGGGATGCAGAGCCTCGATTGGGCAATGTGGTGTTGGATTGCTTGTCGTATGGTGGTTGGGTGTTGCCCTAGTGGTGGTGGCAGTGGGTGGATGGGCTTTGCTAGAGTGTTGCCCAGGGAGGTGAACCTTTATTTACTGTTGCTGCAGGAGGAAAAAGGTAAGGATTGCTTACACACAAGCTGAATTACTATGTGGTTGTAGGATACAGTCGATATACTACAGGTTGTAGATATGATGTTATGTCGCCATCTACAGGATGCTTTATGTCATGTCCAAGATTCATCGTACTGAGAAATGTAGTCACATTTTGTTACTTTTACAATTACAGTTTTTTAACATAGATTTTATGTTGAAAAAATATGTTTTACTACAAAATAGAATATGTATGTTCTTTTCAGCATGTATTTTGTTGTTATGTTTTAGGTTTTTTTGGTCATGTCATTTGGTGCTGTATTAATTTTGACTTCTTTGATTTAAACCACGCTATGCAGGTCAAACGGGGGCAAGGGGCGAGAAGGGCAGCAAGGGTGATAAAGGCAACACAGGGGACCAAGGCCCCGTGGGGCCAAAGGGAGACCCCGGCTCCTCACAGGGTTCCACCTCACAGGCTGGGGGTCGAGGAGATAAGGTAGCCCAGAACTACCATGGTTGTAGCCAGTAGTCAGAATTAAATAGGGTACTGTGCTGGAATTTTAACATCATTATTATTTAGATTTGTATTCATATTCATCTTTCAGAATTGATTGATTTTAGATTTATATGATTGTTTTCTCATTTTAGGGGGACAAAGGGACAAAGGTATGTGCTGGTCTAAATAACACTTTTACATCTACATTCAGCAGATATTTATATTTCCATTATTATTATACACCGAATATATATTTTATATAGAGAGATTAGAATGAACTTTTTTGAATGATGTTTTGTTTCTACTCAGGGAATTTCAGGAATCGGTTACCCCGGTAACAAGGGTGACCGCGGCCCCGCAGGCCCTCCAGGCCCTGCCGGGCCTCCAGGGCCTGCTACACAGGTGGTTCGGCTGGGAGACGGATCCGTGGTCCAACAGGTGGCTGGACCCCCAGGACCAAGGGGGCCCCCAGGGTTGGAAGGCCCGACAGGATCCAAGGGGTCTGATGGGGAGCCTGTGAGTACAGGAATCAATCATTAAATTCCATTTAATTTTCTGACAAAACTGCGATACACACTGCTTAACAAGGGAAACAAAACATCAAGGACAAGTGTAAAGCTAAAAGGGGATAAATACAAAAGTGACAAGATGAAAAAGATGACAGATGAATGAACTAAAATTCTTGTGTGTCAAGATTTTGTTTAACAATATTGTGCTTCTGTGTTAAATGTTACATTTTATTTCTGTATTTACACTACAATAACCCCATTTAGGGTGATCCAGGAGAGGACGGAAAAGTTGTAAGTTGTTCATTTGTTCATATTTATTTAATATGGGGTACTTTTTGGGATAGTTTTGAAAAGTCATTTTTCTGGGTCAAAAGGGTCCTGCTGGTCCCCGTGGTCTCCAAGGAACATCCGGAAACCAGGGAATCAAAGGAGAGAAGGTACGGTTGTAATTGTGATTGTAATGGATAATAGTTTTTTTTCTGTTTTATGCAATTTTGTTTCCTTTATATTTCTATTGCATTTACTTTGTCTGTTGCTGTTTTTCATCATGTAAGTGCTAAAATTTATTATATAATGATAATAATAATAATAATAATTATTATTATTATTATTATTATGAATAAAAACAACATTTGATTTGTGTAGTAAATCTCACCTCACATCATGTGGCTTTGTTCGGGGCTCCTCCAAGGACACAGGCAGTAGTGGTGTTGAAAGTCTGGTTTATTGTTCAAGTTTGCAGATAGCAAACAGAGCAGATGCTAACTAGCTAGCATGCTCCCATGAGTGTGTTGTGGCTGACTTAACCTGTGGTGCACTGATTAGCCAATGCACCCCCACCCCCATTAGGCCAATTAAGACAGCCAGCCAGCCTGGATTTGATTATATTAGGATCAGAATTGATAACATTGACATTGAACTGGATGAGATGACATTAGATTAGATCGCAATATTGTCTTGGATTAAATAAAGTCAGATTAGAATGGATTCGATTACATTAGATTGGAATATATTGTCTTGGATTGGATTTGATTAAATTAGGCTAGATTAGATTCAAATGAATGAATGATATTATATTACATTAGATTAGAATGGATTAGATTTGGACCATAATCAATTAGATTTGATTGGATCAGATTAGATTACATTAGATGAGGAACATATTGTGCTGGATTTCGATTGGAATAAATTAGGTTGGATGGATTAGATTACAATGGTTTTAGTGAGTGGATTATATTTGATTACATTATCATAAATTTCGATCAGAATGGATATGGATCTTGGATAGGATTAGAATTGATTACATTTGATTACATTCCATTTTCAAATATCCACACATAAATCATGAGTGAGAAAAGATGAATATTAACTGAAACATATTTGACCAATGGCCTTTTGTTGAGATGAAGTTATGACATGAAGTGAGGACATGTTTTGTTCTCCTCTAGGGAGACCGTGGAGACGCACATCCGGGACCTAGGGGCCCCGCGGGGCCCCCCGGACCTCCTGGCCCCGGCACTGGCGACCGCCCGGTAGGTGTGCTCCTCACAACGTTTCGCCCACCTATAGCCTGAATGTATGCAGCTGTGCAGAATAATGTGTAACACCGTCCAAATCTTTACCTGATGACATGAATCACACCGATTTACGACAATGTCAAGTTTGTCTCTCGTTACGAATCCTAGTGTCATTTCTAGTCGTGACACTTCCTCACGTTATGCCAACACATATATCAAATGTCTGTGTTGACCATCCAGAGGCCTTCAAGAGACTTTCTTCACAGATGACAATTCAAAAGAAAAATACAAAAGTCACAAAAGCAGAGTAAAGGACAGTAAAGTAAGCTTAGTAAAGACAATCATTCTGTGTTTCTTTAGACATACTTTGACATGGAAGGTTCTGGGTATCCCGACATGGAGAGAATACGGGTACGTTGATTATCTGCGCTAAAAATATGTCACTTTATGTATTTAATAAAAATCGATGTCAAGGCATAAAGAAGATAGCAACGATGGTGCGAGGGTTACATATGTTGGTGTTGGGTTCTTAAGGGTCTCCGGGGTCTGCCTGGTCCACCGGGTCCCCCTGGGCCTCCCGGGGTCTCGGTGGCACTGGGGGCCAACGGGCCGGTAGCGTTCGGACCTCCGGGACCCCCAGGCAGCGACGGAGTGCCCGGTCTACCTGTGAGTTACAACATGTTTGCTCTTTTAATCATTGAAATAGATAATCAACAGCAAAATATACTGTTTTCTCCCGATTTATCTGGCAGACACAGCAACTTTTAATAGAGCAGTTGTGACGTAACATTTAGTAGTAAATCAACCAAACCAAATTTTAACTTGGCAACACCAATTTCCATCTGATTATAGTTACCATTGTCACCATTGTGCTAAATTAGAACTTTGAGTTAACTGCTATGTACTGATATTACTCCCCATCTGATGGAAACGTTTTCTTATTTCAGGGGCCCCCTGGTCCCCCAGGACTACCAGGCCGGGTTGGGTACCAAGGACCAAAGGTAAGACGATAGTGGCTTTTATATTGGCCAGATGGCCCAGAACCAGTAAAACCTTGGTGGACTTTTTATAAGCCTGGCCCAGGCAGGTTTGTGGTACATCAATTTGATGTAGCACAAACTGCATATTTAAAAATCAAACCATTATATTATATACAAACCAGTAATATTCAGACAAATGATGAGTCTATGACTCTCTGGCCCATCACTTCATTTTCCAACAGGGAGACGGAGGGGAACTCGGCCTTCCAGGGGCCTCTGGGGAGAAAGTAAGATTTCTTTGATTCAGAAAATGATTTACTTCATTTGTTCCCCCAACTGAATATCCTCGAAATATTCAACATGATATTTGAACGACGTGGGTTTATCTTTTTTGACCTTCTCTAGCAGGAGTCGATTGGCTCCAGCTTGCTTACCGGGTTTCTGTCTTACTTTACGCCTTCCTCGGTGTCTAACGACACAAAGGTATCAGGGGTCTCTGCTTCAGCGGTTTCTATGCCTCAACGCTTGCCAAAACAACTTCAGCCTCTAACCAAGCCTGGTGCTAAATACTAGCTAGATTTCTGTGTTCCTCTGTGGCAAGTAGTATTAGTGAGTTGCTAGTTTGTGTCACAGCCTCTACTATACCACCAGGTGTGAGCCTGATTAGCCGCTACAAAATTGTCATGTGACAGCTATGTATCAGTTTAACAGTTGGTACGGTAGACTGATCTAGTAAGCATACATCTAGGTGGACACTCCCACTTTCCGCTTCGTCACGATGACAATTTTAGTCACATGACAAATTTTAAAGGACTTTTACTGGATAAACTCTTTCACATCTGGTGGTAAAAGAGGGCCCCTTTAACCATATAAATCAATGTCTTACCTCTTTATACTTCACTAATTTTATTTTTTCTTTACTGATCACATGTCTGCTCTACGATTGGGCATTAATACAATTTTATTAATGCCATCATTTTGGAATATATATTTTTTTCTGTCAGGAATTGCTTTGCTTTGAATGAGAAACTAATCTTTTAAACTAATCATTTATTTCTAATTCTAATTCTCCAAATGTGTTTCACACACCTTTCATATTTTCACATTTTCACTTTATTTTCACGTTTCACGTGTGTTTTCACATCTGATTTGATTTGTTTCAAATGTTGAACACCCTACGCCACCTATCATTTTAATGATAATTTTAATGATAATGTTGAAGTTTGTTGTGGTGATCTTGTGATGATTCATCACAAGATCACCACAACAAACTTCAACAACGCCTCCCAGTAGCCTAACACCTCGGTCTTCCTAGGGGTCCCAGGGTAACCCAGGACTGGAAGGTCAGCCTGGAGAAGGTGGGCTCGCTGGGCTGCCTGGGCCGATGGGACCCGTTGGACCTCCGGGACCACCAGGGCCTCCGGGACCACCCTACCGCGTTGGCCACGTGAGTGCGGCACAACTTCACTGGAGGCATCCGGCCTATGAAGAGATAAGGGATAACAGATGGGTGCAAGAATGGATGGACGGATGGATGAATTAGATGAACATTCATGGGATTTGGCACACATGAGGACGGATGCACGATTGGATGGACTGGTGTACAATTATGCAATTTGATGATGATTTGATGAACGTAGTAATGGCTGGCAAAAATGAATGAGAGATGGACAGATCAATGGAGGATGGATGAATGCATACCTCTTGGTACATAGAAAGATGAAGATGAATGGACAGATGAATGGACCAGTCAGTAAATATGGATGGATGAATGTCCACTGTGGTTGGATATGTATAACAGTCTAGTTGATCAATAGCCATGTTTCCACCGCAGGAACTTTACCCCGGAACTAGGAACCTTTGGAGGAACCGTAGTCTGAATTAAGGTTTTTTTTTTTTAAACATATTTTACCCCGTCCTGAAAGGTGGTATGTAGTTCCGAACAGTTCAAGAACTTTGAAGGCAAAGGTGGGGCTTGAAGTGCCAAACATTTCTCTGTCTCAGCTCATGGTCAATCTCTGAAAAAGCTTGTAAAAGCTGTTTGATTATTTTAAAGGTCCGTTTACACCAGCTATGTAACAAATAAATGTCCCGAAAAAGCGAGACAAACTGAGAAGTGATATCAGTTGCAACGCAAATATAACAATAATATATTGCATTTGTATAGCGCTTTTCAAGTCATCCAAAGCACATTAAATGAAGCACTTTCCAATAAGAATCGTGCCAGTGAAAAAGACAAATTGATTAATTTAACCCTCAACCACATATAGCCCAGAGAAGACAAGCACTTCACTGGGCCTAAATTTGCCTAAACTCTGAGGTCGAAATTCAGAAAGCAAAGGTGCTGATGGAACTTTATACTTCCTGAAAAGTGGTTCCTCAAACTAAAAGTTCTGTGTTCCTGTTGGTGGAAACGTGGCTAATGTCAGCTCTTACGGGTCACTTTGATCCATGAAGTAACTGCTCCCCACCTCCTCCTGTAGGGGGACCAGGAAGTGTTTTCTGGCAGCTTTTCACCAGGACAGGATGGTCCACCCGGACCAAAGGTGAGGAGACACTTAGGCCCAAATGTCTTGCGCTGTGGTCCCAATTGGTTCACTATAGTGCACCATTTGGGGGCGCTGTGTCGCCATTTTAGGCTGTTCGAAATTTGAGTGTACAAATCTGGTTCCCCATATAGTGGCCTTACTTAATACCCATAATGCAACATAAAATATGTTAAAGAACTTACTTCCGCAATACATATCCCATGATGCATCTCGGCTTTCATTTCCATCTGATGAATGTACTGTGGAGAGTGAGACTGGTGCCCCTTTGTCTTCTGTATATACATACTTAATTTATTCCGTCTGGGATTAACAAGGTACTTATTTCTTATCTTAGTCCTGTCTGTAAACTTATTCTTCACCCTGTTTTGCTTCCAGGGTCCTCCTGGTGTCGGTGGTTTGCCAGTAAGTACAAAAGGTCCTCAAAGCCACAGCCAGAGTTTTTGAAAGGTTTTCGGTTGTTGATGCACTGGTTGTCCCTCCAGGAATGTTCTTATCTCATCTCTTTCAGCACCCTTACTTTATGTAAGGATCTCTTCACCTCTTCTTGCTCCTCCACTTCCTCCCTCTCCTGCACCCATTCTCTCATCGTCCACCGCTTTTCTTCATCCTCCTCACCCCTCTCTTCCTTTTCCTCCTCAACTCCCTCCCCATCCTCATCTTCCTCATCTCACCCTCTCTCTCCTCCTCCTCCTCCTCCTCCTCCTCCAGGGAAGGCCTGGGTTCCCGGGTATCCCTGGAGAGAAAGGTGCTGAGGGGGCGAGAGGTCGGGATGGAACTCCAGGAATTGATGGCATCACAGGCAGAATGGTAGGAGATGGTGCTTTCTCTTTCTCTCTCTCTCTCTCACACACACACACACACACACACACATGTCGACCTCTCTCTCTGTCTCTCTCTCTCTCTCTCTCTGGTTAGTAAATGTTAGTCTTTATTCATTAGCGGTAATGCAAACAGTTACAAATACAGCTCATAGCACAGTGCTTTTTAAACGCCCATATGTGCTGATGTGGCCCGGGATGTAATTGACTTTAACTCCCCTGGCATAAGCAATGACAATTCAAAGACATTTCTATACACAAATGTTTGATCATAATTTGCTTCTCTGTGGTTTTCTTCCAGGGTGAAAAGGGAGAAGTTGGAGAAAGAGGAGACAGGGTTGGTTTGTTTGTCATACTTTTATTTTGTTAGCTCATGAAGGCCATCCACTGTGTAAGACTGCTGTCCTACAAATACTTCTACATCCTCAACCAGAAGTGCATGCTCAGGTCACATGATTCATCTTGATGACGACTGAAAAGCGCCGACCAATCGCTGTAGCTTCTTACGCTCTGACTACAATTGGAGAAGTGTCTGTTGGATGACCTGTCGTGGTGCTTTGTAATGCAGGGTCACCCAGGGAGAGAAGGAGGGGCCCCCGGACCCCCTGGGCCCCCCGGACCCCCGGGACAAATCATCCACCAGCCCTCCACCGATGTGAGTAACGCACCCCCATGTGCCACAGGTGACAGCTAGCTGTGCTGCAGCTCCATGCTAGTTGTTGTACTTGAACCAAACTCATGTTGATCTAGACTCACTCTTGCTCACTCAGCCAATCTCTATTCGTCTCACTTACTCATTCACTCACCCAATCTCTCACTCTCTCACTCACTCTCACTCATTCACTCACCCCATCTCTCACTCTCTCACCCACTCTCACTCATTCACTCACCCAATCTCTCACTCTCTCACCCACTCTCACTCATTCACTCACCCAATCTCTCACTCTCTCACCCACTCTCACTCATTCACTCACCCAATCTCTCACTCTCTCACCCACTCTCACTCATTCACTCACCCAATCTCTCTCTCTCTCACCCACTCTCACTCATTCACTCACCCAATCTCTCACTCTCTCACCCACTCTCACTCATTCACTCACCCAATCTCTCACTCTCTCACCCACTCTCACTCATTCACTCACCCAATCTCTCACTCTCTCACCCACTCTCACTCATTCACTCACCCAATCTCTCACTCTCTCACCCACTCTCACTCATTCACTC
>OMOU01036829.1:1828-14732 GCA_900312585.1 Malacocephalus occidentalis
GTGAAAGACACTGTTGAGGCATTCCCCATCTGATGCAGGGAGACAGATTATGGTGGTGTCATCACACTCCTCGCCAACATAGCTCCCATGTAGCATCAAAACCCTTACATGTCCTCTCCAACATGGCTCCCATGTAGCATCAAACCCCCTTACATGTCCTCTCCAACATGGCTCCCATGTAGCATCAAAACCCCTTACATGTCCTCTCCAACATGGCTCCCATGTATCATTAAAACCCCTTACATGTCCTCTCCAACATGGCTCCCATGTAGCATCAAAACCCCTTACATGTCCTCTCCAACATGGCTCCCATGTAGCAACAACACTGTTACATGTCCTCTCTGCCCCTTCTGTCATCCCCTGAGGTCACTCACCATACATTGACATTGAAAAGGCCTTGCTACCACACACACACACACACACACACACATATATATATACTGTATATATATACATACATGCATGTGTATGCATGTATGTATATTCTAATTCTTAACATCCCAGTATGGGCATTTTGGGGGAGCTGATGTCTATAACAGAAAACAGAGATATGGGGAATTGGTTCTGACACATTTAAACAGATGAGTGGAGCATGAGCGCACACACACACACACACACACACGCATACGCGCGCACACACACACACACACACACACACACACACACACACATACGCGCGCACACACACACACACACACACGCACACACACACACGCATACGCGCGCACACACACACACACGCACACACACACGTGTGAGTCACTCCAAGGCAGAGGGCATTGGGAGGATTAAGGAAGGGGACGCTGCAAATTGCTAACATCAAGCTGTTTGTAGGCACAGCTGTAAACATTAGAGATTAAAACACATGTTAATCTCAATGGAACACACCTGGTTAAATAAAAGTAAAATACATGAAGAAATAAAACAAAATTAAAATAAATAATCCAATAAAGAGCCAATTTGATGGTGGGGCACCACACAATAAGTGAGAAATATGAACGGCACCACCCGGTCATATATGATGCAGATTGTGACCAGAGGAAAAGTGACACATTTTCAACTTTTGCTCTACTTGCACAAGGAAGTAGTGATTGAAACGTATTTATTTGCGAGTCATTTCAGCGGCTGCTTGAATGTCACCCGACATCCAGTGACATCAGAGTCTTTCCGGGACAGGTGGGGGGCCAGGGTTATATTGCACGAGGATGCCTACAGGTTAGGCTGAGGTTAGAGATTGTGGATCAAACCCGCAACCGAGCCACTCGTTTATTGACCCTACCCCTCAAATCCACCACCACATCGGGGCGGGGATCCTGTGTTTAAACGCACCCGATAGGTGCGATTTGTCAGGTAGGAAGTGAACCAGGATAAGAGCGAGAGGATAAGGGAAAAAACGAAAAAGAAATGGCAGACAGAAAATGCTTGTCGAAAACAGCAACACGCCAATGCAACAAAACAGCGGCGTGTCATTCTTTTGTATTTTGCCACTGAAAGGGCAATCCCCTGACTGGCTCTGAACGTTTACTCCTGAATGTTCTATCAATCCACTCCACCTTTCCGGCTCACGGTGCAGGGACTAGGCAGGCCGAGGACATTGTTTCTACCAAACTCATCTGGATTAGATAACCTGGTTCATCAGTCACCACCCCTGCCCCCAATATAAGACACAACCCCAGATGTCACACTCTCACACACACACACACACACACACCCGATCCAACACACAAAGCAAAATAATCGACTACATTTCGTCTTTCTCTCTTCAGGTCTCACTGTTTTGTTTTGTTTTTTTAATTGGGGAAGAGCTGATCTCTTTATCTTTCTTCCCCTTCTTCTACAGAATCTGACCAAAGCCACTATTAACATAATATATAGTAAGCTATTCCAGCATCCTAGCCAATCATGTGGCAGAGCTCATTAGGTAGATCTATTGGTATTTATGACACTCATCCAGTCTGAACACAACATTAAACATTCGGGACACCTAGGGGGCAGTCGGTGCCTTGCTTAAGGGGCCATGCTGTGTCTTGATGTGATGTTGGGGAGAATCTAGCGCAAGCAGAAAAACAAATGTTGTGCAGGACCAGTTCTTTACCATTTAGCCGACGAGTCGGCCAAAACGTCATTACCTAGCCTATCAGAACCCTGGTGTTGGGACTGGTGGTCAAACACCAGACAGTTAGCTACCTTGTTATATCGCCATCAAGCCACTATCAACGCAGCAGAAATACACCGGAGAAAACACCTAGCGTTGTCGAGTGTGAACCGTGAGACGCGCTTAAACTTCCCTGGAGTTGTGCCGTCTTTCTTCAGGATAACAAACCATTTGACCTTCATAATCATGCTTCTGTGCTGCTGTACTTTCAACAAGAGGTTCATATGTGACCTTATCCTCGGAGATGTCTCTGATCTACAGTCCAAGGCACCACTAGAGATCTAAAATGCTCTACAATTGAGAAAACACACAGGGGAATATTTGTAAGTCGCTTTGGATAAAAGTGTCTGCCAAATGCCCTACATGTAAATGTAAATGTAGTCACATTAGCTAACACCAGCATTAGAAATAAACAGGAAATAACACAAGTCACTTATCCCCTTGAATGGAACCATAAACTGCCCTTCAGGGAAACATCAGTGCAGAGGAAGAGGATGAGGAAGATGATAAAGGGGAGGAAGAGGAGAGAGGGAGGAGGATGACTAGGAGCTCAAGGCACAGAGAGGCCAGAGGAAGAGGAGGGTGTGTGTGTGTGTGTGTGTGTGTGTGTGTGTGTGTGTGTGTGTGTGTGTGTGTGTGTGTGTGTGTGTGTGTGTGTGAGAAAGTGTCTGAATACATACTTTACATTCACACACAAAACAGACGCAAGAGCCAATAGTTCACTGACCAATTAAATTCTCCATGCGTTCCAATGCACATTTAATATAGACCGCAGTTGCTCTCCAGGGCCCAGCAGTTGCCAGTGAAATCTCCCAAAACCTTCCCTGTAGCATTATTTAATAAACTCTCACCATAATCTCTGTGAACCATCTGTGACGTGAGCCCCCCCCCCTTTAGCAATCAGTGGCTCACCAACGTGACTATGGAGGGGTGGGGTTTTAGAGGGTGAATCTGAGGGAGAGCGAGAGAGAGAGAGAAGCTCTGCTAGGGGTAGGGATGATAGGTAGATGACCATGCTAATATCGGGATGGAGATCGAATAATAATGATGAATAATACACCTGTTTAGACTCCTCTGGACCTGTGTGTGTGTGTGTGTGTGTGTGTGATCTGGTGGCAGCTAGGTGTTACTCTCCGCAGGGGAATTTTTATTGTGACCAACTGAAGCAAAATGTCTAATCATTTGAGGTAAATGTGTAGAAAAGTGCACCCACTGTGTAGTTGTTTACAGCGTTACAGCAGCGATACATTAGAAAAGAAAAAGAAAACAAGGCAGCATGAAATAACAATGGATATACTGCGGTTGGAATAGCCACACACACACATGTACACACACACACGTACACATGCACACATGCCTCATCAGAGGTGGTCCGCGTGTTTATTGAATCTCAGATGACAAATAATCATGTTATTGACCGTACAACACCAGCATGCATGAATGGACAGATGGAAAAATCAATGATGGAGGATGCTTGGATGCTGGATGGATGGATGGATGGGTGGGTGGGTGTGATGGGTGGAATGGGTGGAAAGAACAATTGATGGAGAGAGTGATGCTGGGATGTATGGATGGATGGATGGAAAATTAGGTGGAAAGAAAGGGTGGATAACGGGGTGAGTACCTGGTAAAGTCAAGGAGCAGTGAGTCAGTCATCGATGGATAAACGTCATGATCACGCATCACGCCAGAAGATGAATGAATGAATGAATGAATGATAGCTGGACATAGGATCAGTGCATCCGTCATCTGTTTCCCTCTGATCGGACCCCCTACCTGGCCCTCGGGGCCTGATCAATATACATCAGTGATGCAGATCAATGGCTCTCATAGCAGGACACAGACCCATTGTTCCTGACTCATATGCTCCGTGTGTGTTCTCCTGCTGGTGGACCACCGATATACTGGGAGCGACACATAACTGAACCCCAAACATGTAGCTACTCCAGCATACATTTCTGCAAACTTGGCACGCATAACTTATGCTTGTAGTTTTTTCTAGATTGGACTATATTGTAATTCAGTATTCATTGCTCAGTCAAGCCACCTACAAATGGTCCAAAGCTCAGCCGCCAGGCTCCTAACTAAGGCCAGGCGTAGGTGCCACATCACGGCAATCCTGATGGCCCTACACTCGCTGCCAGTTTAGCATATTCAAATCCTTTTGATTACTTTGAACGCGTTAATGACCTGGCTCCTACTTAAATACTCAACCATCTGTTCCCCCTCCATCCAGACTGGTTACCAGAGGAGGGAGAGCCTTACTATCTGTCCCTCGGTCCAGACTGGTTACCAGAGGAGACAGAGCCTTACTATCTGTCCCTGGGTCCAGACTGGTTACCAGAGGAGACAGAGCCTTACCATCTGTCCCTCGGTTCAGAAGCTCAAACACCAGGTTTGTGCATTTCCACATCCTTATGCACATATGCATATTAACCAATCTTCAAGCCTTGGCCAAGACCGATAATTAGAAGGTAATAAAATGAGCCTGAAATTAAACAAAAATGAAGTAAAAATCTTTGACAGAATTATTAATGAATTGAAGGGTCCCTAGCCGCTACACTGTCCCACCTGCACAACATTGGATAGACGAGGCTGTCTGGGCGCCAGTTCTGAATTTTAGAGCTACAGTTCTGCTGTCGTTCAGCGGTGAGAAATGAAGGGTTTTTTTCCCTGGGAGATTTGATCATAAACAGTCGTCTCCCGTGTGGGCTGTTCTTGGAGTGCTCCCTCTTCTTCTTTGTCTTCAGTTAGCAAGATGTAGTTGGCTCTGTTGTTTTGTTCGGTGTTCTTTTCAGGCTTTCAGCCTTTCAGGCTTTTGTATATTTTATGGCGGAGACGTATGCTTCTCTTACGCCAGTCATTTACAGATTTTGTTTACTTGATTTGATATCCTGTGTAGGTGGATATTATATGTCCCCTACTGTTTCACTCTCCCAGGCAAACATGACAAACATGATAATTATGGGCTGTGGCATAATAAGCATAATCAATCACAGGATCAGAATATTTAGGTCAGCGCTCCAGCGCTTATGACAACAGGTGGCCATGTTGTAACAGCACCTCATTGGCTACGGCGTCAACGCCCCCTCATCATCATCGCCGCCGCCGTGCTGAGCATCGTGTCACCCATAGGGTTGTAACGTAAGGGGCCGGGCGAAAAGGGTGCAGAGAAGGTTACGGGGTGGGGATCGGCAGGCGGTCGGTACATCTGTCTCCAGGGCGTCGCATCGCGCCGTCCTCCCGCCAGGCGGAAGCAGATCAGCCTCCGTCGGCTCGGTGCGTTCCCGACAGAACAGACGGCAGCAGACCCGACGGTTTTTCCTCCTCTAGTTCGTTGGTTGTCAACAGAGACCGGCTGAGTCAAGTTGTACGACATTTTAGAAGTTTCGATCTCGGTCGGGGTCTCCGTGAGGCGTTCCTGGCAGGGTTTAAAACACCATTTTCCACATCAAGAAGAAATCAAGTGTCATTTGTTGAAAGAATGTAATGGGTACAGTATGAGTACTGTAACAGCATGGAGTCTGGCTCGAATAAGGAGTCAGCAGCACAGGGAGTCATGTTGATGGCAGACTCTTTTTTTTAAATGCGTGTGGATACTAGCCTACGATAGTCTGTTTCAGTCCGTTTAATTAGCTACACGTATTACGTACACCGCCGTACCCGTGGCAAATTCCAATATTTCTTGGATATTTTGATTTAAACGAGACAAACCCTGCCAGGAATATTTCACAGAGATTCTGATTTATTGAATTTAAAATAAAATTGTCAAACTGTGTTGACTCACATACCACCTTTTCTAGGGAGAGACTCGAGGGCCTCCCCACCACCACCACCACCACCACCACCACCATTCCCCCCCTGCTGAGCAACAGACACTCACAATATCACCGAGCGCACGGGAGGATGGGATGGCAAGGGGCCATCAGCTCACAGGGCGTAGAAACAACGGATGAATGTGTGACACGTGTGTGTGTGTGTTCATTTTAGATTGTATTCAGCATGAAAACAGTAACGAGAAAAAGCAGTTACTGTATATCAGGACGTGACTCCTGTTAAAAAAAGAAAAGAACATTTTTAATCGTCATAATTAATCTCCATCCATTTCTGCCTCTCTCTAACACTCTCTCTCTCTGTGTCTCAAACACACACACACACAGCCATTATAGTGGTAATAGTTATGACAGATTTAATTGTAACTTTTATGACTTCAATCCTTCTGTCTGTCTCTTTAAAAGGTGCTCTAGGTAACATAATGGGTACAGTGGACCAAATGCCTCATATTGGAGAGTGGTCTCCACTGCCTCCTCCTCTCCAGAATCCAAGCTCACACGTGTTGCCAGGTTGAGCAGACTGGACACACACGATTATATGAAATGACTGTCAGACAAGCCAGTATTTCAACTATACTTATGGCTGACTTATGTTTGTTTTGTTGGTGAGCACCGCGGGGCTAACCTGCAACAGCGAGATTCATTGGGAGCATACAACAGTGGCTATACCTGCACAGGTGTGTGTGTGTGTGTGTGAATATAACCCACGCTGCTCCTGCTGTTGACACGGCTGCAACAACTTGACTTTTTTGGTTTGTTTTGATTTTTACAAGTAGCAATTGGTCCCAACCCCGAATGTTCCGGTCGGCAACAGAAATAAGATGGAATCAGAGTTTGAGCAGCACCACTCTCAAGGCACTACAGACAGCACCCAGAGGCGAGGAATTGGATTGGACGGTCGGACCAATTGGAAACAATTGGCCCCCTAACACTTTGTGTGAGTCTCTGTTTCAGACCCTGCGGCTGTTGTTGCTGCTGCTGCTGCTGCTGCTGTGACGCCGGTGACACTTTATGCGGATCATTGAATTGGTTTGTTTCGTTACTGTAGGTTACCTGGTCAAGTCTGCGAAATTGTATCCATACCCAGTTTTCTCTGCGCCAAACGCGGTCAGCACGGATTGCTGTGGCTCTTGCGCGTGCACTTCCCCCGTAGAACAGACAGCTCTCCTAGAGAGACGCGTCCGTTCAGCTGGAGGAGGAAAATGTCAGCCAACCGCAGTAAAAAGCGGATACACCCGAGAACGTAGAGAGGACACCTGCCAGGCGGCCTCATAGGGTTAGCGTTAGCATTAGTAATGAGAGGCCGAGTCTGCTGATGTATTTAAAGCTAGACTTTAAACCCACCTATTTACCCTCGCTTTTGGCTGCTCGGAGTGCCCCTCAGCTCCAATTACAGCTAAATCATTCACGCTGTCAGCGCCATCCGACCCTGGCTGCCGATATGGTATGAGGGTAGAGGTTGCCTTTGCTTCCCTGTGCTCCGTCTAATCATCATGTCTCCCATTTTTAGGGTGCTGCTGTGAACATGACTTCCTATGCCCGTTTGACACCCATTGCACTCCGAACCGTCCCTGGAAGGAGGGATCCCCCACTCTGCGTTCCTTTGAGATGTCTTCCTCGTTAATTAAGGGAGTCGTTTCTTGCCTTTAGGGGGGCTTGGGCTAGGGGGGTGTCGTCGTGATCACTTGGCCCACTAATATGGCCTGTAAAGCCCTTTAAGACTAACTGATTAAGGGCTATGCAAATAAAATGTACTTGACTTGAATTAACTTCCTAGTAACGGTCGGTGTTCCCTTGACAATATATCACCAGTGAGTGCTAAAAAGTGAGAGTGTGTTGACAGCAGAGAACGTTTTCTTAAAAAAAAAAAAAGCAAGCAAAAAAAGCCATTAATAGTCCTTAGTTGACAGATGGATCGCCACGGTGACGCTCCGCATGGGGGAACGGTAAGTGCCTTGTCATTGGGAGGTGTGAGAATGATTCATATAATTGGCTCTCGGTGAGATGTCCTTAGTTGTAGATGAGGAGCGAGCACGTTAACGGCGCCGCTCGGTAACAAGGTCACGGCGGGGGCAACACTAAGCATAACGGAATTGTTTTCATTCTTTCGGTCTTTATTTTTATCTGAACAGCGACAGACAATATAATGCTTTGTGGCGATGGTACATTTGCATATTATCCACAATAGATTCCCGCCAACATTTTGTTATTTATATTTTAGCCCATTCTTTTTTGTTTATTCAATAATTGATTGGCTAGCTGAGCATGAAAGGTTTTCCTCAGCGGCCCACCAACGAGGCCAACACCGAGATGACAGTTACGTAAGGCCTACACTGAGATGACAGTTACCCAAGGCCTACACTGAGATGACAGTCACCTAAGGCCTACACTGAGATGACAGTCACCTAAGGCCTACACTGAGATGACAGTTACCCAAGGCCTACACTGAGATGACAGTCACCTAAGGCCTACACCGAGATGACAGTTACCTAAGGCCTACACCGAGATGATAGTTACCTAAGGCCTACACTGAGATGACAGTTACCTAAGGCCTACACCGAGATGACAGTTACCTAAGGCCTACACCGAGATGACAGTTACCTAAGGCCTACACCGAGATGACAGTTACCTAAGGCCTACACCGAGATGACAGTTACCTAAGGCCTACACTACGAAGCAGGAGTTGGAGTTAGCGAGGTAACAGGTTTAATGCTAGATTTTGATTGTCATGACAGTGGTTCGCTTTTTTGTAAATGCTAGACATGTTGGCACTCACTTGATGTGTGTAGCGATGCCTGACTTGACTTATTGCTAAACAATCGGCGAATTACAACAATTATTTCCCCAACTAAAATGCAATGCACGGGATGAAAATACACCGCCGGTGGATACACGGCTTAAGATGCTAAAATGCTACCTTAACCTGCTCACTAACACATATCATGTATGTGTCAGCAAGCATGCTAACCGCTAACCACTGAGCCTCTGAGGCATCAAAGGCTAACCCACAGCCCAGCTACATACAGCGCTGGGGTGCCTTTAGCTAGCTGAGTAGCTATGACTCATATGGGCCACATGGGTGACGTTCGTTGCCATGAACAAAAACATTGGCGGATTTACTATAATGCATTTACTATAACATCCGTTGCATGTGTTTTCTGTATTATTTAAAGGCAGTTTGGTTACACGATTGAGCTGAATTCCATCATGAAAAATGGAGTACGATCGGTTTGTGCCGGGCTGGATTAGTAATGGGAGCCTGAGGTTAAAATACCATTTAAATGTTCATAACACCAGACACCTGCTACAGTGATTTCTGAACACAAATCAACAAAGCAGATCGGTAAAAGGTTGGAGAAGAAAGGTACCTAGAAGAGGCTATTTGACCTTACATTTCTCTCCATGAGTGTGTGCCCTGTCAGCTCGTTGTCTTATTAAAGCAGGTGTGTTCTATGAATCATTGCAGCATGGATAATAAAACGGTTTTAAAGGGCATTCAGAGAGACATCTTCTCTGGCAAACACCTGCCCATGCCGAGCAGCGCAGCCATGACTTTTTCCACCAAAGAATTGAGGCATGCTCAGAAGTTTGGACTCCTGCGGTCGGTCCTCATTAAAAAGTTCACCTGCTTGTCCATCATTCTTCCACAACCGTGAAGACACAATATGGTCGCTATCCCTAGTTCTCCCTATAGCTCCTCTCGGGTCCCCCTTCCTTTCCCCTCCTTCCTCCACCCCTCTCATGTTCTCTTTTCTTCTCTCCTTTCATCATCCAACTCCCTCCAGCGAGGAGATGCTCATCCTTTCTGCCTGACACTGAAGTGACTGTCCACAGCTCACAAAAAGAGTGATTCGCTCAAGTATCGCAGGCAAACGATTGCATCAGGATCAATGTCTCAAAACATTAAACCAGCCCAGAGAGCTGTGCGACTGCATTGCACACACCGGCCAAAGCAATTACAGCGCCCTTGTCTTGGAGGCGGCGGAACATAACATTACATAACATTATTTTTGTCCGTTTAAGAACCACCTTTGCCATAAACCATGACATCCAAACAAGGAAGACAGACAGACAAATATACCGACAGGCAGGTAGATAGATCAATCAGTCTGTTTTCCCAATAGACAGCCGAGCAATTTGTGGACAGTCAGTAATACAGACATACAGTCAGTGGGTTCCTAGAGGTGGGCCGGTACTGTACTGGGATATGAAGACATTCCTAGAGGTGGGCCGGTAGTGTACTGGGATATGAAGACATTCCTAGAGGTGGACTTGCTGGTGGCTAGGAGGTGGTATCTGATGGACTTGAGGCTGGGATTATGTGGGCTGACAGCTGCTTATTACAGCGTGACCTTACCTGCTGTGTCTTCATTAAACACACTGTAGTGCTCTGATTCACCAGGACACACACACACACACACTCATACACACACACACACACACCAAGGCTGAGAGAGGGCAGGAAGTGCAGACCCAACCCCAAATATGTATTCCCGAACATTATGAACAATATTCTAATTATTGATGATTACAGTGATCTAATCACAGACATGTACAAAACGGAATTAAATGAGTGTTGTACTGTGGGACCCTGTGTGTGTGTGTGTGTGTGTGTGTCATGGACACTTCAGCACCAAGTGTCCTTGAGTTGTGGGCAGGGTATGGCTCTCATTTGACTGGCTCTCCTGGGGGTTTATGCTTCGGAATATTAAGGTCACGTGATCATGTCCACCAAGAGACACACTCTGCCTGCAGGTCTCAAGGATTGTTGATGTTGATGAGCCATTACAAGTCCTTTCAAAATCTTCCCTCGAGTGACAGCACATGTTGTCCACCCAAATCCAAGATGGATAGCTCAAACTGTCACCTTGCTCACTGGACTGTACCAACTTTTGTAGGCTGGACGATCGATCATAAGTGTACCTATGGACGGACACTCCCACTTGTTATGTTACTATAGGGTAGCTTTTGAAATTGTGGTAAAATAGGGGCTCTTTAACGTGAGTGTGCTCAGCTTTTTACTCCAAAATATAACAGAAATAATTCAGCAATGAATGCTACAACTCATCCTGGCGATCCAATTATTAATTGAACAATAGTATTTGACGTTCGCTGCAACAAGACAGGAGATAAATAATAACATCCAGCAGGGAGTCCAAAACAAAGGCAGATCATGACAGAAAAAAGTTTACCTTAAAATGCTGGGACAGGCAGGTGAACAGGTACACAGGAAACAGGAAGCAAAGTCACAGGACATAGGTAGCAGCTAGCAGGTAACAGTTACTCCCTGACACGCTGCTGCTGTACATTTACATTAGAAAAATGTACAGCATATATTTAATAGCCCTGTTTCCTGTCTTTTTGTGATATTGCCTTACAGTCTGTGATTATCCCTAGCATTTTATTGCCACCTCGTGGATGACTGGGAAGGACTGCAGCCTGAACGCCTTCGGATTTTTGAGTTGCTCAACTTGTGACGTGCTTGTGTTTTATTGGTCGACGGGTTGTTACGTTTGTGTTGTGCTCGCTTCAGTAGAATCCGTGTGGAAACATGCATTTTTTTGGTACCGATGGTAGACGTAGGCGCACTACGATTCGGCGTTTTAACATGATATATCTGATCGACATTTCTTTTATCCCCACATTTGTATCTATAGTGAATAATTTGAGAATGTTGACACAAAGATATTAATGTCGACACTAATTTATTGAGTTCACATTTTTTCACACGTTCACACTTTCACTTCACACTGTTGTATATTAATCTTTTGATACAGTATTTCTGCGTGCTGCCCTAGTGTGTTTTGTTTGAACTGTCTGGAGAACTATATATATATATAGTATTTGTATTTTTGATTATAAACAACAATAGCGGCCCGATACATAAATACATTTTCTAATTAATACTACAATAAATACAATTGTACCTAAACAAATATGCATTTTTTGTATTGTTTAATTACACTTTTTTTTTAACGAGTGATTCCGTTTACGACCACACGGAGCTGCGCTGCCCTCCGGAAGATAATAGAGGGGGCACCTACACCATGGCGTCAGGAAGCAGGAGTGCAGTCAAGTCAGTTGGTTCGCGACGTTATTCGCCCAAAATGGGAAACTTCTCGACATTTCTCAGGAATGCGATGCTATGTGTGATACTTCGCACGTCCTTTGTGTACTGCGACATAACAGACGGGAATGCAGAGCACTTAAAGAGAGAGCATTCCCTCATGAAACCATACCACGGTAAGCTTCCTGGTCATTTCCTTATATCGTGTCATGTTTCTTGCATTCACCTTCTGTAATGGTGACATTAATTATTGTTCAATGTCGCTTTTTGATCATTCGATCGTCATCACTCTCCTGTGACTACGCCCTCATTTCCTGTCTTGGATTAATAAAGTACACGGGGTTAGTCGTAGATCTGACTTCCTTTTGCTCTTAAAATCAAGTGTCAAATAACCCTAGGGGACTGTTGTTAGGGTCAGTCTGAAGGAAGCAGCTTCAGGTTGTCTCAAGGAAGCAGCCTCAGGTTGTCTCAAGGAAGCAGCTTCAGGTTGTCTCAAGGAAGTAGGTTCACGTTGTTTTCTGAAGGAAGTAGGTTCAGGTTGTCTCAAGGAAGCATCTTCAGGTTGTCTCAAGGAAGTAGGTTCACGTTGTTTTCTGAAGGAAGCAGGTTCAGGTTGTTTTTTCAAGGAAGTAGGTTCACGTTGTCTTTTGAAGGAAGTAGGTTCATGTTGTTTTTTTAAGGAAGTAGGTTCACGTTGTCTCAAGGAAGTAGGTTCAAGTTGTTTTCTGAAGGAAGTAGGTTCAGGTTGTTGTCTCAAGGAAGTAGGTTCAGGTTGTTGTCTCAAGGAAGTAGGTTCAGGTTGTTGTCTCAAGGAAGTAGGTTCAGGTTGTTGTCTCAAGGAAGTAGGTT
>OMOU01036839.1:0-10040 GCA_900312585.1 Malacocephalus occidentalis
GATGGCCATGGATGGGTTAAAAGCGGAGGACCAATTTCACGGTGACACCTATGTGTGTGTGTGGGGTGGGTTGGGAGGGCCGCCGTGCACGTGTGTACAGGCATGGTGTTAACTGTGACAATAAAGACGGGGGGTTGTCCGTCCGGTAATTATTATTATTATTAACAGTGAAATATACCAGTTGTAGGGCCTCCGCAATACTGGTTCCCCAAGATCCTCGATTCACTGCCCGTTCACACATTGTGCTGAGTGAATCATTAGTCTGCTATTATGTTGCCATGTTTTCCATGGAGATGAAAGACTCTCCCAGGTCTAACCACCAGGGAGCAGCAGCTCTTTTCTTCCTCCCTCTCAGGGCTACGGATCCAACTCAGATCGGGCGCTCTGCATCCTGCCCCACCAGGAGGTGGGTCGATCCATCAACCCCCAGCCCTCTTCACCTCCTCGCCTGACCCCGCCAGCTGATCAACACTCTCTCCGGTCATCATCTGAGTTCGGGTCCTTCAGCCTCGATCCTGCACGTTGTATGATGGTAATTACCTGATTATTAGACCCAAGAAGCTACGTTTGAGGACAAGTCCTACAAGCCACGCTGTAGTGCAAGACCCCGCCTAGCTCAGTCTATGATAACTGGAAGCATCGGTTACGCAGTTGTTGTCTTAGGATAGGGGCAGGCAAGACCCATTGAAATCCGACACAGACGAACCACACTGACACCGTGAACACAACATCGACACTTGCCACCGAGCTCCAGATGCCAGAACCAGAACTTCAATTTTAATAAAGATTCTTGTATCATAACTTTGTGGCAATTGCTTGAATGTTTGTCTCACGGTTGGGTCGCGGGTTGGCGAGGTGTAGGTGGGGGAAGGACCCAAGAGAGCACGTGTGACTGAAAAAAGGGATCTTTAATAATGCTGGGACAGGCAGGTAACAAGCAGGGTAGAAGGTAGCAGGTTAGCAGGTAACAGGCAGGTAGGTAACAGGCGGGCAGGGTAGCAGGGTAACAGATGGGCAGGTAACAGGCGGGCAGGGTAGCAGGGTATTCACTGAACTAAAGAAAGGTAACAAACAGTAGGATCTGACAAGGTACACAGGACTGAGGCAGACTTAAATAGGGAGACTAATGTGGTAATTGACAACAGCTGACAACAATCAAGGGCAGGGACAATCAAGGGCAGGAACTACAAAAATGGCTGACAGGAACAGAACACATGAAAAACTAGGGGAAACTAAAGACAAGCAGGGGGATGATAAATAATATAAGCACGTCCCAACAGAAAACAGAAATAGAATGTGACAGTTTGTGGTTATTCCTTGAATACCTTCACAATTCCTAGCTATTGATATTGTAATTATTGATCATAATTCTACTTTCATAGTTTGGTATATGTTATGAGACTGATTCCACTGTTTGGTTATGATCCCTGGTTCCAGGGCAGTGCCCTGTTAACATAAATTAAATGAATTAATTAAAAAGAATTAACATTTTTCTAGGATTGTTGATAATTATAAGCTGATAGCCAACAGTAGGACCTACACAGTTCATACATTCTTACAGCCTAGGTCAGTAGGTTTTCTGTTAGATAGACAGCACCACGATTATTAATGATAGAAAAAATAATAATACATTCCAGAAACTGTGCAATTAAATGTGTTAGTGTTTCAGGGGTGTCTCCTGGAAATTGATGATGTATTGAGTCCTAAAATGCTGACTGTAGATGACTGATTATTCCTAAAAATGATTTTTTTATTGGACAGTGTGTGTGTGTGCACGCCCATAGGCGAGCATAGGATTAATACTTATTTTAAGGTTTGGACTCATCACACAGATTAACATAGCCAAACTTGGTCGCCCTGAATAAAATGTTTGGCAACCCAAACTATGGTTTAGCATTTTGTTCTGACGTTTTACTTAATTTTTTTATGTAACAATGTTGCTAATTTTTTTAGTGGTGTGTGCAGGTGTAATGTTGTATTCAATGTGTCTCACAGGTTGATCATTGCTGTTTTTCCTGTGAAAGACTACACTAACTAACCCTCACCCTGGACAAATATCGTCCAAATTAAACTCCGACCACATATTCTAAGAATTCTGACCTCAGTCTATGTGTGTGTGTGCCTGTGCGCGCGTGTGCGTGCCTGCGTGCGCGTTCGGCTGGGGATTTGCAAACATATGTGAAGGTGGCTGCACATCTGGCTTGTCACCACTCCCCAATCTGTTTTTTTTGTATGCCTCTTACTTGGTTTCTAAAAAGGCAATTAACCTGATGAACCTGACATTTAATCAAGTTAATGAACACAGTGAGTTAGGCCATGTAAGACAAAGAGAGAGTGGCGGTTATTGTAAGATTGGGTATAAGTTAATGACTTGCTGACAGACTGACACACACGCGTGCACACACACACACACACACACTTAGTGTGGATTTTAACATATCCTATATGAGCAAAAATTGGCTGATTTATTTAAGACTAGCCAGAACCGGCTCTAGTATGCTGAAGCCAGTAGTCTAGTCATGTGCGCTCACCCATCAGAGAGCATTGTAAATAACTTCAGCAGGCCAGAAGTGCATTAAATGGATTTTCATTAGTCTAATTGCGACATCTGTAGTATACGGGCAGAACCACCCCCACCCCCCAAGCATCTGCTCGGCTTCAGTGTGTGTGTGTGCGTGTGTGTGTGTGTGTGCGCGCGCGACGGCAGCCCTCGCTTACCGCGTTCCTGTGTCCGTTGCTTCCGATTGGTCCGCGGAACACTCCTTTGATGCTCCGCAGCTGTCCGTCCCGCAGGCGAGTGGAGCTGATCACTATGTAGTAGCACGCCATTGGGCCTGCCATCCTGCGCCAACTACTGCCTGACGGTCACTGTGATATTTTCTCAGATTTTCATTTTGTTGTTGTTGTACCGGGTTGTTGTAGTCGTGTAAGGGCTGGTACAGTAGTCCAAAGTTGACTCTTCGGCTTCTGTCTTCTTTACCTCTGTATTGTCTTTGTCTTCTTAATCCCCTGTTTTTGGATTGAATTAGGAACTCTTCTTCCCTCGTCCAGGTTTTCTACTCCCGTCTCCCTCACCGCTCTGCTCCGTGTTCTAAAATATTGCTCGAATTCCTGTTTCTCTGTTCTTCTCTATTAACCTCATTAAAACGTCTCTTCTGTCTCTTAACTCTTCCTCCTCAAAACGCCTTCCCGAATCCATCCATCTAAATGATTTCCACTGTTTTCTTACTTGGTCATTTCTGTGGCTTGTCTATGTCTTGTTCCTCACTTCTCCGTTTGGCTGTACCATGCTTACAACAATAAATACTTCTCAGCATTAATCTAATTACTTGAATGTCTCCTCTCTCAGATACTGTCTCTGAGATCTCTCGCTCTATCTGAAATTAGAAAGTAGCCTGCTCCCTCTCTGCCTCTCTCTCAAGGCTTCTATGTCAGAGCTCTATGCTATCTCCTCTCCTCTGATCCATGATTCTCTCTCTTGCTCTCTCGATCTCTTGCTCCGTGGCCAGGCGTGGTGTGCTCCTCAGTTACCCGCGGTTCACCATCTGCCCTTTTAATGCGTGGAGTGCTGACGTTAGCTCTGTCTATCTCTGTCGCTCTGTCTCTCTCTTTCCCTTCCATCCCTTTCGCCTGCCCACCCCTTTCCCCATGTTTTTTCCTCCTCTCACCAATTACTTATCCTTTATTCTCTCTCTCCTCCCCCGTCCCTCCAGTCCCATGTCTGCCCTTCTCCGGCAGCGGAATCCCTTCCCTGGTTCCCGTTTGTTTCTCAACTGAAGGGAGTTGAGTGCCCTCTACTGGTAGAAAGGACAGCGAATAGGAGACTACCAAAGGGGTTCTGTGGACGACAAAAAGGGGGCGTAATGTGGAGGGGGGATAACTTGCAGCAGGATGCGTAAATTGTAGTCAAAATCACACAAGTTCATTCCCGACTACCACTTATCCAATACTTTATCACACTAATCCAATCATTTATCAAAATGTACCTTGCTTTGCTTTGTTATTGAAGTAAGCAATAGTTTTACGTTCTGTCGGATAATAACTATTGGCCGGCTAAAAGAACCAAGCTAGCCCAATGATAATCTCTATATTTGTAACATTGTCTAACACGTGTCAAACGGAAATGTTGAATTAAATTAGTCTATTGTTTGTTAATTGCGTTGTACACGTGAACCCTCCTGTTTTTGTCATCAGGCATGAACTAGAATACACTGGAATTAACAAGGAATTTAGAGGATTTACAGATTTCCGTATCTAATCCCCTGTTGCATTCAGTGCAATGCTCTTCACAAGGCTTACAGGGGATGTGGACAGAGAGGAAATCTGCAAGGATCCCACTTTGCATCTTGGGGGATACTGCAGCTTAGAGTTTATATGTGGACGTGGCACTTTCTGAGTAACCTCTTCAACTCTATCAGTAAGAATGAACCCATCCTATCAATGGGTTCATCAATACCTTGGGAGTTATCAAATATACCCTGAACATATAGCTTCAATTAAGATGTAATCAGCAAGAAAGGGCATAACATTTTACAACAGAATGTATGCATAATATATGAAGTGATGCACTAATATGTTCATTTTAATGTTGCAGCTGTAGGCCTAAATGTGATGCTAATTCAAATGTATATTTTATATCTTACTTTATATAGCTGGGTAGCTTGTGATTACGTAATATTGCAAGTAATGTACAATACATGAACGTAGTGACAAAATATGTAGAGCGTTAAACATTTTAAATATTGTATGGACACATTGTTCACTCATTCATTGTGTGCAGTACATTTATTTTTGTCACCCACAGACAGGTATACACTGCAAAAGCCAGTAACTTTGATGTGTGGTTGTGATAGTAATGGAGAAGTACCTTCTTTATAGACGTAAAAAACGAAAGAAATACCCTGCTGTCCACAGGGGCCACAATAATCTAAATATTCATGACAATCTAATCTAATTGGCATTCACGTGTTGATACACAGGCAGATGATCCAAAAGTTGTTTCTCTGTGGTGGAGGAACACCATGCACACTGTGCAAATATATTGTTTCACTGGGTCACTTAACACACTGAAAAATACCTCAACTCCAGACTCTGCTTGACTGGACTTTACCCACTTTTGGTACCAGGTGCTCGTTTTCCACTGCAGATATACAGTAGTACCATGTAGCGTCATGGCAAGCTGCTAAATGACACTTGGTGTGGTCACAGCAAGGAGAAAAGAGACAAAAATTATTACAAATAAAATTCCCTCAACTATTTATAGTTGAACTACTATAACTACAACTACTATAACTACTATATAGGATAATTGTTGTTATCTGTTGTATTATATATATTCATCTTTAAACTTGAGTCGGCGCGAGGAGTAGGTTGGTTGCTGATGATGGTTAGTTTATTTTAGTTATCAAACAAACATCTCCAAAACTTGGATGTATTATAGCTCTCCAAATGCACACCTATGCAATAAGTGGATGACACACGTACATACACACCTTCTCTGACACAAATACCTGACAATATGTGTACAATACATATAAACAAATTATTATTGCAAACATCATTCATTCATTCAGTCATTCAATAATCAACATATCTATACATATCTATACATTTGAAAAAAAGTGTCATGGTGTGGCTTGGGATTTAATTAGCCATATGTTGTGTAGCATAGAGATGTGGAGTTCTTCCAAGGGGGTAGTTCTTCAGTTGTTGGTAGAAGCCTGGGTTAGGGCAGACCGAAGGCCTGGCAAGCTTCACCTCCCTGAGTGCACCATCAAATGCCAGCCCTTCTCTGAGCATCAGGTATCCAATCACAATGGAGGCCGAGCGTGACACACCAGCATTGCAGTGGACCAGCACCACACCCCTCTGGAGACAAAGTGAGAGTTTAAAACGTAGATGTATTTGGGAAGAGAATGCAGTAAAATATACAAATAACAAATACATAGACCTACACCAAGATACAATCTCAAACAGTTTCACATGAACACAACATGATATAGATTTTCAAGCAAAGACTGAGACCAGGGCCATGTTTCAAGTTACAGGTTAGGATCAGTTTATGTTTGAACCAAAACTGTGAGCACTTCCTTGACCTGGCTTGAGTTTCTGTTTCATAAAAGCAGATTTCAATCTCAAGGAACTAGTTTATTCACCTGCTGTCACCATGATCCGGGACCGGGTCACGGTGACAGCAGGCTAAGCAGAACGCCCCAGAATCCTTCTCCCCAGCACAAAATTGCCTCTGTGTTCGATTATTATTTGTTTTAATAATAACTTTCATTGCTGGCTCTGAAAGCAGAAGTTAAAAATAATTGCAAGCAGACATTCAAGTGTACTATGTGTACTAAGTGTACAATTCAGGGTCAGACTGGGAACATCATTCAGGCCGGGAAATATTGTCCCAGTCAGGCCACCCCAGTCCTGGGGGGGATAATGACATGATGATAAAAAGAAAAAATATTAGTAATTGTTATGAAATAAATATTGTGCAGAAGCAGAATACTTGCCCCCATATTACAATGCTTACGGTAAAAGATGCATCAATTATTCTCGTCCACTCTAAGGCTTATGGTAAAATGTCCTTCCCACACCCCGTCACTGTTTGGCTGATGAGGTAACCCTTTTCTCTCTGTGTCTGAATCTGCTAGAACTTTTTGAAAAAAGGTGAAACTGTAGTTTTCTATACAACTTACTGTAGTTATATAGTTTTATATGCATCAATTTAATAATTAGCATTACAACACAATGTTAATTAAGTTTATCATGAATATAGTGATTGAGTGGGTATTTATGATCCTTTTACATCAGACACACAACGATGTAAAACTGAGAAAAACTGCTTGCATCAGTATTTTTATGGTCCTGCATTTCACCCAAATATACTATGCATAGTTATTATTACTATTATTATCCATCCATCTATTCTCTTCCGCTTATCCGGGGCCGGGTCCCGGTGGCAGCAGGCTAAGCAGGGCTCTACAGGCTTCTTTCTCCCCATCTCTCCCCAGTTCTTTCGGTCACTACCCACAGCTCATGACCATAGGTGAGGGTTGGACCATAGGAGATGGGCCAGTAAATCGTGAGCCTCGCCTTCTGGCTCAGCTCCTTCTTCACCACAACGGACCGGTACAGGGGCCGCACTACTGCAGACGCTGCACCAATCTGTCTGTCCATCTCCATTTTGCCCACACTTGTGAACAAGGCCCCGAGATACTTGAACTCCTTCGCTAGAGGTAGCAACTCACTCCCAATACAGAGGGAGCATTCCACCGTTTCCCGGCAGAGAACCATGGCCGCACACACACACAACCCTGCAAGGGTAAAGAGCTGTTCCACTCTTCCACGGCCAGGAGGGAAACCACATTGCTCCTCCTGAAGTTGAGGTTCGACAATCAGCCGGAGCCACCTTTCCAGCACCCTGGAATAAACTTTCCCGGGGAGGCTGAGCAGTATGATCCCACGATAGTTGGAGCACACCCTCCAGTCCCCCTTTTTTGAAAATGGGGACCACCACCCCGGTCCGCCACACCACAGGTACTGTGAGAACACAGGTACCCCCGACCCCCACGCAACATTGAATAGGCGTGTCAGCCATGACAGCCCCACAATGTCCAGAGCCTTCAGCATCTCAGGGCAAATCTCATCCACACGTGGTGCCTTGCCACTGAAGAGCAGTTTTACTAATTCAGCGACCTCTTCCAAGGATATGGGTGAGGCTTCCCCCGAGGTTTGGACTCTGCCTCTTCCCCAGAGGGCATGTTGGTAGGGTTCAGGATTTCCTCAAAGTGTTCCTTCCACCGCTCGACAATATCCTAAGTCTTGGTCAGCAGTTCTCCTCCCCGACTGAGTACAGCCTGAGCCAAGTCCTGCTTTCCCTTCCAGAGTCGCCAGACCTTCTTTGAGGCCACGTGAAAGTCCCCAAACTCCACCCACACCCAGGTTTTTGACTTCCCCACACCCGCCTGGCGCCTCACACCCTGGGCAACTCCAGAAAAGTAGAGAGTCCAGCCCCTCTCCAGGAGTTTGGTTCCAGAACCAGTGCTGTGCGTGGAGGTAAGCCCAACCATATCTAGCTGGTATCGCTTCACCTCCCGCACCATCTCCGGCTCCTTTCCCGCCAACAAGGTGATGTTCCATATCCCCAGAACCAGTTGGCGATGCTGGAGATCTGTACGCCCTGGACCCCGCCTTTGCCTATTGCCCAGAGTTTTTGCCAAACCTTAAACACATTCTCAGTCACTAAACACATTTCACACTGTGATACACTTGTGTTGCAAAATTGTAAACACTGGCAGCAGAATGTGAACACAACTCCAACACAGCTGTCATCTGTTACACACAACACAAAATTGAACACACATGTTTCTAATGATGTGATCAGACCAATTTAGAATTCAATGTAAAGTTCATGTTGTTAAATATAGAGTCCTGCATTGTTAGGCACCTGTGTACATCTGTGACCTACTCCAGAGCAGGAGTCAGACATCCAACCCAATTACCATCGGTAGACAAGTAAGGAGAGATCCGATGTAATTTAATCAAACTCACAGACATCAAGTGAGTTTGATTAAATGTCCCTATTTTAAACTTATTTAAGCTTGGATTTGTTCGGTGCACATGATTAGTTCTGGGATAGTCAGACATTTGCAAAACTGTTGTATAGGAGAATTCTGGCTCTTTGGCCCACTCACAAAAAAATACAGTTTTTGTTTAAGAAGATAAGCATGTTGGCTTTCTCATGGAGAACCTGAGATCACTCCTTCTGCACACAAGCACACACACACATTTACAATTACATCGGATCTCTCCTTACTTGCCTACCGATGGTAAATGCGTTGGATGTCTGACTCCTGCTCTGGAGTAGGTCACAGATGTACACAGGTGCCTAATAATGCAGGGCTCTATATTTAACAACATGAACATTACATTGAATTCTAAACTTGATAGAAAGCCAGTGTAAGGAAGCTAAGATAGAAGTGATGTGAGACATTCTGCTGGACCTAGTCAACAGCCTTGCAGCAGCGTTCTGGGCCATTGGTAGATGGTCCAGGGATGACTTACTGAGACATGTGAAAATTGAATTACAGTAGTCCAGGCAGGATGATATAGGCATGAATAATCATCTTCAACTCAGCTTGTGACACAACTGACCGGAGTTTGGCAATATTTCTAAGATGGAGATACCATGTCATAATTATGAGATTTTATGCGACTTTGTTTATTTTCCAAGTGGCGGAAATGGGCTTCCATACGTACGCGCACCTGCAGGCAATTTCCCCTTTATACCGCCACTCGCTGTAGTCCATAGTAGTTGGTGGCAGCAGTACAGGCGTTTGGGCGTGGATGGATCCATCGACCCACTTTTTTTGATGAGGAAAGGATCTCACCTCAACCATGGGGACGATGGTGTCCTCTAGCGTTGCTATGAGGCTCGTCACCACGTGTTTTACTTTTGGGCATACGGAGACTTTTAGTATGGATCCTATGTGATGATTTATAAATGAGACCTCTGGGGTCTCATCAGTCAATCCAAGTGGCTTCAAGTTGGTTACTTGATTTTGTCTTGATGCAATTCATGAGACTGTATGCCAGAGCAATCTTGTAAAGTGCTTTGTATAAAGGCGCTCTATACATACAATCCATCCATTCATCTGAGAGTCTGTGAGATAACCAAGCACCATTCATTTGAATATAATGAACAGGGAAATGTGGCATAAGCAAAGTCCCTTTAAATAAATATATGAATGTGGAATACATGTTTTTAATTGAACTATACATTTGATTCATACATTTATTCATATATTTATATGTATTTATTGCGTTATTTTTTACAGGATTTATGTAAGCTATATTTCTTTATTCTATAGGCATATTTATAGATGCATTTATCAGTTTTATAGTGACTTAAATGGCATTCCATACACGTGCATAACAAGGGTTTTGTTAAAAGAGGGTGAGAGAGAGAGAGAGAGAGAGAGAGAGAGAGAGAGAGAGAGAGAGAGAGAGAGAGCTACACAAAAGTGCAACAGAAATAGGTA
>OMOU01036846.1:0-10280 GCA_900312585.1 Malacocephalus occidentalis
GTATTTGTATAAGTGTATTTGTAAGTGCTGAATTCATTCAATAATGTATTACTTTATACAGTATGATATGATGAGTACGTTGTGATTACTTTGTTTGTGAGAATTCATACACAAAAATGAACCCCCGTAACTGCATGCCCTGGATGCTGTGTTCTCAATTTTGTTATGCAGTGTCTAATGAATCCTCTAGTGTTTTATATATTCACAACAATGCCATCCGACTGCCTGAAATACAGCAGAGTTGTTGAAGACATTGTCAACTTTGAGGGAACCCACAGTGTCAGCCTTTCTACCAGTCACCGTGCCCTCCAACGCAACAGGATAGGCATGAAGCAAAGCTACTGAGTACTCTTACTCTTAAGCTACGATATCAGTATGTCCAAGTAAGTCTCCACTCACATACTTTCAGGAATGATGCCTACAGTAAAAGTATATGCTACTAGCATTCTACTACTGTAAATGGCACTAAATTGTAGTATATTTAAAGCAGAAGTACTACAGTAACTAATTCCTTATATGTATATGTATATGTATATGTTTTTCACTGTATAGAGGGTGTTTGAATTGGATTAATTGGAAAGGCCCCATAAATGCATATTTGTAGACGAAGCAATGTGGCGAGGAGGAGAGGCAGAGACATAATTGGCCAACGGGCTGTTGTGGAAGTTCCAGTGGTAATGTCACTCTTTGCAGCTATCAGTAATCAGGGGGTTCTCCACTGTCATGCCACCCTATGGCCATATAACACTGAACATCTTCTGGCATTTCTGGGTAGTCAGCTTTCAGCATGCTGCCCGAGTCTGCGAATGGTTCAACATCAACCAATGCTTCATAAATATTTGCCTTCCACCACACAAACTTTTCCTCAACCCAATAGAAGAGTTTTGTGTTCTGGCACGGAGGTGGAAGGTCTATGACCAAACTCATACACCAGGATAAATCTCTTGCAGGCCTGCGGTGACATTTGTGCTGGACCCGAGCTTTGTCAAGCATGGGTCCAGCACACCAGAGGGTTCTTCCTATGTTGCCTCCCAAGAGAAAGCATTGCATGTGATGTGGACCAAGTTATCTGGCCAGAAAATAAAATGTTCTTTGTTAGATATTGTCTGTACTAAGTTGTAATTATTTGTCTTTTTTTCTTTTTTCTCTTTTTGAACACAAACAACTGCATGCCCTGGATGCTGTTTGTTTTTCCTTTTGAAAGTGTATTTACTTCAAAAAGGAAAAATAACCAATTAATATCTAATTCAAAAGTACAAAAGTACTGAGCCTAAAAATAAGTATTTACAATCACTGTAATCTACTATAGTTTAAAGGTAGAACTTACATATGTCAAAGATGTACGTCCTGTAATACCATCACACAGTATTCTTGCATTTTGGAAACTGTAGTTGGTGTTCTGTTGCAAATATGTATATTTTACCATAAAATATATAAATTAACAAAAAATAATATAAATGACCCCCCCTGACTTTAACTGGGCCAGGTGAGGCCAATTCAACCAGCCAGCCACCAAGCACACACACATGCCACACATTCCCATACCTTGTTTGGCTTACATAATGTTTAATTTAACATAGATGCCAGCTTAGCAGTTCAATGGTTCTTTTAATAAATCCACAGTCATCCCCTTCCTACTCTTTCGCTCATTGGTTGTGCATGCTCTTGCACATAACGATGATGCCCAACCACAACTCGAAGAATTAAAAGAAGAGAAATCGTCTGATGGCCTATCCGGTGGTGTGTTTGTTGTGTTTTAGAGCGAGTAGATTAGAGCTATGCTGTGCATTTTAGAGTGAGCTTGGGTTGTTTTAGATGCGAGGTGGTGTGTTTTAGAGATATGCAGTGTGTTTTACGGCGATGCAGCATGTTTTAGAGCTAGGCACTGGGCTTTAGAGTTACGCGGTGCATTGCGTGCAGAGTGCAGGCATAAGTGATTAACCTTTCCTTCCTAAAGTGTCCCATTGCTGATTGGCAAGAAGGAAGTCTCACCCTTCACAGGAAGTGATGGACTCTGCCATGTCTGCAACGGTAGATCGCAGAGGACACACACACACATAATTGCCCACACACTCACGCAAACACACGCATAGTCACACAAACACATAATTTGACACAAATCCACATGTTCAATTAAAAAAACAGAGGTGGACTTGTAAAACATAGTAGTGTAAGCGATGTGGGTGTGTGTGAAGGAATAAAACAGTCCTCCACTCTGGGTTTTCCTCATAACTTTTAATCCGCATTCAGAGCCTAGTCAACCATCTAAAACCCCCTGAAATGTTTAGAGCCAGCCCGTGCTAGCCACAAACTCCTTGCCGGCTCCATCACCCACTGAAGAGTAGATCTCCTTCGCTTTGCTTTCGATAATTTTCCTCGTTTGTTCCCCATTGAGGAGATCCAATCCAAAAGTTCAGCTGCTAACTCCAAGCTAACTTTCTTTCGCCCAGCACCAGCGCTGATCTCGCCGACAATTTTTGTCTAGCAAGGGCAGGAAGGTCAACCCACACTAGATCACCTGGCTCATAGGTGGTGGGCTTCATCCGACGATCATAGTAGTGAAAAGCCGTGCACAGACTGTAAAACCGAATTGGCATATGCACCTGGAGTACCTGGAGTGGCATTTGTCCTGGGGAGTCTCCAAGGAGGAGATCAGCAGGCTGGCGTGTCTCTCTGCCATGGGCCAGGAAGAACGGAGAGTGTTTGGTGGAGGAGTGCACAGTTATGTTGTATGCAAATTCAACCTGACACAGGTGGTCATCCCATTCACCTCCTCTGGTGTACAGATACTTTGCCTATTGGTCCTTGATGGTCCTGTTTGCCCTTTCCACCATGCCATCTGACATATCATGAGAAGGGGATGTTCTTGTTAAATACATTTCCAGACGGCAGCACAGTTCTTTTACAATATCTGAGTCGAACTGACGGCCTTGGTCAGTGTTCAAACTTTGAGACACACCGTAGTAGCTGATGTAATCTTCAAACAGACATTTAGTCACAGTGGTTGCTCGTTGATCAGGAAGGGCGTACAAGTTGAGGTACTTAGTAAAATAGTCCATTCCAACAAGTCCATGATTACTCGCAACTCAAGATCAGGTTTTTGAGATTGGATTAAGTACTGCCTGTCCACATTCAGGAGTGAATTGTCCATAGTCACAGCTGCAGCATTCTGTGAAGCAGACTGCACGTGTGATATTCCATAGATAAGTCCATAGCAGTCGAAACAGTGGGACTCTGAGCAGAGGGCTAGCTCAGTGGCTGGGATGCATGTGAATGACTCTACTGGGTTTGAGTGTGAATGGAGACACATCTCATCTGATTGGCTGTGACCATACTGGTGGCATCTTCAGCTGTCACAGGACAACAGGACATAGAATCCGCATTGGTGTGTTTTGTGCCTTGTCTATATTCAATTGTCCAGTCATAGGGATCAATTTCAACCACCTGGCCCTGCAACCTGTAGGATCACAATCCAGAACCATCTTCCTCAGGGAGAGAAGGGGTTTGTGGTCTGTGGGTGACCTGTCACATATTGGCGAAAGTGACGGATGGCCCATATGATAGCGCACAGTTCCCTATCATATGTCGGCCAACGGGTCTCTGTCTTTGTCAAAATGTGGCTGCCATATACAATGATATTTTCCATGTTTTCACCATTCATCTATGACAGAACACATACAATAGCTGTGCTGGATGCATCGGTGGAGAGCAGAAACTCACGGGAGAAATCTGGATAGGAGAGGATGAGTGTTTAATACAGAGCATGACAGAGGTTTTCAAATGCTCTCTGCTCAACAGTCCATAAAATGTCTTTCCTTTCTGAGTGAGAGCATGCAGGGGCTGGGACAGGCCAGTTTTAGGCACAGACCAGTCCCTCACTTTCTCAAAATGTTTTGGGGCAGGTTGTAGTCCTGCAGCTGAGAAAACATCTCCCAGGAATGCCACTTCCTGTTGTGCAAAGCAGCATTTAGAGTTTCAGGTTGGGAGCTCTGAGGTGATCCAACACCTCTCTTAAATGCTGAGGATGGACAGCAAAGCTGCGGCTATAGACAATAATGTCATCCAGGTATACAAGGCATGTTTTCCATGAGGGACCATGTAACACCAGCTGCATTAGCTGAAAGGTTGGGGGGTGCATTTACCAAGCCCATGGGCTTGGTAAATAAAGTCCTTTGCTCGTGGTGAGAGCTGTCTGCTTTGTCTTGCTCCTCGAGCTGCACTGGCCAGTAGCCTGACGAAAGATCCATTGTGCTGAACACTAAATGTAAACAGAATGTAATAAAGCAACAAAACATGAATACACCAAACCCATGCTCAAATATGTGTATACACATCTCTCCATAAAAGAATATCACTCTTACAGTAGTAACATCTTTGTCAGTTATAACTGAATACCACCAAACAGTATATTTTGTAAACAAATTACACAAATGTATTTCAGACATAGTCAAGAACTATGTGCCTTTCTATAATTACTAAGAGTAAAAAAGATGCAATGATGACAGCCAAGACTGTATGGACATACACAAACACACACAACTCTTTTTCACTTTCACCACCCTCTGCCCCCAATCCATCTCTCTCAATGCCGGTCATTCCTTCATGTCTGTCAACTCCATCCAACCCACAATGCAATGCTGGAACACTGGCCTCTCAGGAAGCTCTGCCGTTTTTTTGCAATTAAACACTTCCTCGGCCAATCAGCATACAGCAGGCTTGGTCTCACAACTTCAACAGCATGACCTCGTTGGTGGGAGATTTCAGTCTGATTTCAAACTGGAATTTGTGTCTTAGTCCTGCATGTTTTTCCAAACATGGCGCTGTAGCAATGATGCTGCTTTCCACAGGCTCCTCCAAAGCACACAGGCAGCCCCACCCCCAACTCAAAAAAGCACATTAAGCATGTGTGTCCACAGAACGTGCGATGTTTCATGTTTATAAACATTGACATCATACTCAACGATGGCATCTTTGAAAGCAACAAGCAATTTTATTGTGTCTGAATATGTAAAAACTCTCAATCCTGTAGCTGGTGCGAGATATAATTCTAAACTCACATACAACAAGTATCTAAGCTTCCTGATACATATGGATTGAAAGGATGGTAGAACAACTCTTTGGCCAGACTTGAACTTTGGTGATATCTATCTACAAGTGCTTCTGCAGCAACAAATGCCTCTTTCTTCCCAGGGTCGATTTTTTGCGAACTTCGTTTCCAGTGCGTATTCCTTGCTTTTTTAACAAGTGAAGATTGAAGACCTTCTTGTTTGTAACCCATTGACAAATGTGGAACATAATTAGGGTCAGTTGGATCATCGCTAGTATTTTCTGAATGACATAACCATGATATGAATTATGAACAATTATTTGTGTTTTATTGAGGAAGAATCGTTACCTTAACCCCCGAAGAATCGTTACCTTACCCCCCCCCGAAGAATCGTTACCTTACCCCCCCCGAAGAATCGTTACCTTACGGTGGTGGGGGGGTTTGGGTGCCCCGGTGAACCTGGGACCTGTGTTGTCCGAGGCAATAGCCCCTGTTAGGGTCTCCCAAGGCAAAGTGGTCCCAGAGCTTACCTCCACGCACAGCACCGGTTCTGGAACCAAATTCCTGAAGAGGGGCTGGACTCTCTTTTTTGGGGGGTGTGGGGATACTCACATTGTGGGCTGGGACATTGTGGGCTGTGTTGGCTGACACACCTATTCAATGTCACATGGGGGTCGGGGACAGTACCTGTGGTGCAGCAGACCGGGGTGGTGGTCCCCATTTTCAAAAAGGGGGACCAGAGAGTGTGCTCCAATTATCGGGGTACCAAACTGCCCAGTCTCCCCGGGAAAGTGTATTCCAGGGCGCTGGAAAGGAGGCTCCGGCCGATTGTCGAACCTCAACTTCAGGAGGAACTATGTGGATTCCATTCTGGCTGTGGAACAGTGGACCAGCTCTTTACCCTTGCAGGGCTTTTGGGGCGTGGGAGTTTGCCCATCCAGTCTACATGTGTTTTGTGGACATGGAGAAGGCTTATGACCGTAGATTGTCTGGTTTGGGGACCTCAGAATTGCATCCCTGCTCTTTGCAGACAATGTGGTTCTGTTGGCTACATCAGACCATGACCTCCAGCATGCACTAGGGGCGGTTTGAAGCAGTCGGGTTGAGAGTCAGGACCTCGATGTCTGTTCACTGCACAGACAACAATACTTGAGTCCGGTTCTGTCTTATCCTATTGTGCAACCACTGGGCCAGTCTATCTGGATCAGCTAGCGGAAACCTTTACATAGACATTTAGATATGTTAATACATGCAATTTACACTACTAAACAGGTCATGATCAATGCATTACAAAATCTTCCAATGACATAAATGCTCATATCTGTTGCATTGTCTATAGTTCTATAATTGACCTTTTCCCTACACTTATTTTGGAGGATTTCATGCTGATGGTCTGTTTTATAATGGATGTGAATGGGAACAGGTGTGATCCATTTTGGGACATTCTGACTAACATACATAAAACACGATGAAAATCATGTCCCGCAATATTTCAAATTGTTTGTTTTCTGTCCAATTGTGCAATAGAATTTCGATTGTGCTGACTTCATCATAAAATATGTAAAAACACAAAAGGAATCATAATTTACTCAATCAGATTCAGATTTGCCATTGAGTGAATTGACAAATGAATGTTGAACAAGCTGCTCAAGCGGCCCACAGACTGACCAGCCCATCCAGATTTCTTCCGGTGCTCTCGATGCCCAGGCCGACTCTGGACTACACCAACAACTACAACCACTAATCAACTCTTCTTTAAAGCTCGCAAGATTTGGGAATGTATTGTGATAACTGTAACGGGGTGGTTTGGACCCAGATGCAGAACAACCAGAAAGCGGGTGGAAATACAAGGTTCTTTATTTCCAAAGCAAGAAGGCAGGAATCGTGATCGTCGGGAGTAGCAGGTTCAGCGTTGGGCAGGCAGTTGATCAGGCGGAGGTACAGGTAAGGAGTTGGCAGGTGGATCGTCGGGGACAGGCCGGGTCTGGGTACCAGGAAGACAGGAAACAGGAGGAGGGCGTCGTACAACCACGGAGGCGTAACACGGGGATGGGGAACAGGAGGTTGACGACGTTCTCCGGGGATCAGGCAGGAAGAGCAGGTCGGGGACAAGCAGGTTTGGCAATGGGTAATCTATCCAGAAAATGCTGGAGAGTCTTCCGTGCAAAGCATAGATACAATCTGGCAGGGTGCGTGTGGAACGGTGGTGTATATATAGGAAGGCAGGTTTGAGTGGAAACAGGTGGAGGTGATTGGACTCATTGAATCATTGAATGATTGAACTCACGGAGCTGGCATGTGGATCATGACAATAACGTAAATTTGCCTATGCGTCGCCTGGATTGGATATAGAAAATGAATAGTCAATAGGGTATACGCAACAAGCTGGATTACAATAACCTTAAGCTACCAACTACAGGTGTCTGGGGTAATCAAAGGGGGTCATTCTTAAAATTGATGTCTGCTAATGCTGCATGACTGCAACGTAGTTGGCTTTGCCGATGTGCTCTTTAATTGGGTCATTCAGCAGGCTACATCAGTAACTGTACTGATGAGGGCGTTCTGAATCTTTCCAGATGTGCCAGTAAAAACAGTAACCGTGACCCGGTGACAACATAGGTCAGCATCACACAGACAGCAAGTAGTAATTCCCCCCGATTTAATGAATCCATGCCTTCGTTGTGTCCTTCCTGTGTCATTCCTGTTGTCCCAAAAACACCACACAGTCGATGAGACACTTGAGTATTTCCTGATTCTTCCTCACCCTCTCGTTGGGAAGGCTTGTCTTTCTCTTCCTTTGCTCATCCAGCTGTAAATCCACTCGTGTCCCCAAATATCTTCAAATTACCTGTAGCCATCAAATGTCTATCAGAGTTCGGATATTTGTTGGCCACCATGGTGAAGGTGTTCAGAATACTAAAACCAGTGTTTCCCCCAAATGTCCAAATATTTAGAATATTCCACCACATGTTCCACCATATGTAGGCATAATACAAAAACGCAACAAAGTTGGGATGAAAATGTTTTATCCAAACTAAACGTATGCACATTTCCCCCTAGTGTTGCTGTGTGCGTGTGTGTGTGGACCTCCCTGGAGAACGGCTGGGTGTCTTACTGGCCCCTGGGGCCTCCAGTAGAGGGCACCGTGCTGCACTACAGCTGTCTGCCGGGCTTCATCTTGATTGGGCAAAACTCCACTCATTGCAATAAAATGGGAAAGTGGGACATGCCCAAACCTGTTTGTCACACTGAGTGCTTTCCTTCAACTTCACTGTAGACAGCAACTGTGGTCGCATTCTCAGTTCGCTAACTACTTGGGCCATACTACACAGAACAGTTTCTCAATCTGATTCCCAGGATAGTTCTGTGTAACAAACAATCTGTCAGGTTAGCCCAGTGCCCTGGCCAAATGACCAACCTGGCTCTTGTGCCAACATGACCCCCATTGTCTCTAATTTGAGTTTTTCGTTCCTCAGTTCTCCACTCTGGGCACTATATATATATATATATATACTCTGTACTCTCTATTGTCTCTCTGTCTACTCCTTTCTTCCTCTGTCCATATCCTGTTTTACAAAGACGACCACTATACAGGTAAGATAATCCCTCTCCCACAACACTTTGACAATATGATCTTCTCTCAAACCCAATTCACAAAGTACACGGAGTACATCATGAGCATGTCATGCTGGCTTACTTTATGAAGTGAATCAACAACTCGTCTTTTCAACTTTAACTTTAATTGATCTTGCATATGTGATGAACGTGAATGAAATGTGACATGGGAAATCAGGCATAGTGATAGTGATGGCATAACAGACACTAAGACCTACACAAAAATGTACCCTGAGATTTCAGTCCATGCTAGTCCGTAAAGACCACTCCTAAGGGCCCGGGCCCCGTCAACTCCAATATAGTCCAGGAAAGGGTCCCAAATACGGAAAAACTTGTATGGCTTGTCCTTGAGCCAGAAGCTTATGGCTTCTAAGGGGATGAGTTTGATGGTATTCTGGATCCAGTGAGAAACTGTAGGGGCCTTCTATACACATTTTCACCCAGAAATCATTAATAACAGGACACTCAAACATACAATGGAAATATGAACCTTCAGCAGTCTTACATTTATTACAGTACTTTGAAAGTAAAGGGTTAAATCTGTTACGTTTTACCGGAGTGATATGAAGACGATGTATAACCCTGAATTATAACTCCCTAGCTTTATTGGTGAATAGGCAACCTGAGGAGCCAACCAAATACTGTCCCACTCATCATCTAGAATTGTCTCCCCAAAATCGATTTCCCAAAGAGACCTGACACGAGCTGTGCACTCATTGCTTGGGAATGACAGGGCCCTATAAAACCTTGAGATACGTTTTCTAGCATCAGTATTTAGAATAACCTTCTCCACAGCCAATATAGAAAATCCATTTGGGTGCAACTTAATAGTTGATGAGATAAAACTACGTACCTGCAAGTATCTAAAAAAGTTATTCTGAGTAAGATTGTACTTATCTGTGAACTGCTCAAAAGACATCACAATGCCAGCTGTCACTAAGTCACCTATAGTTCTCTCCCTTTCTAGACCACATGGAGAAAGCGTGGTCAACCATACCAGGGGGGATTCTGGGTTTAAAGGGGTTTTAGGGTATTCTATAGTATTAAATTATCCTTTACCTTAATGCGAACCCATTTCTTAGAAGCATATAAAATATTACGTAGAGGGACAGGGGCCACTGGGGCAGTCTCCAGGGAAAGCCATGTAGATGAAGGATCATCCCTACACCAATGCCAAGGATAAGTACAGAGGCACGCAATTTGTTGACGTTTGATATCCGGCACTGCCAAACCTCCTTCCTTGAGAGGACGTTGCAATGTAGTTAGTTTCACCCTAGCCCGCTTATTTCTCCAAAGGAAGGAAGATAAAGAGCTGTTTATAGCCGACAGTGACTTCCTCGTTAAAAGAACCGGTATCATTCGAAAAGGATACAACAGCCGTGGAAGTACTATCATCTTAAAAAGGTTCACTCTTCCCAGGAGAGACAGTGGCAAGGCCGTCCAGCGAGCCAAGTCCTCTTTAATCTTGCGAATTAGGGGCACAAAATTAGCTTTGTACAGGCCATGGAGAGAAGGGGTGATATGTATACCCAAGTAGACAAACCCTGACGGGGACCAGCGAAAAGGGGCAGAACAAGTTGGTGACCAGGACACATCAGGGGACAGGGGCATTGCCTCA
>OMOU01036854.1:0-15042 GCA_900312585.1 Malacocephalus occidentalis
TCCATTTCCCTCCTCCTTCCTCTTCCTCTTTCCCTCCCTCTCTCTGTCTCTCCCATTTTAAGCAGGTATGTGTGCTTTGCTTCAGATGACCTTTTCTCTACAATATTATGTGTTTTTTTTTTTCACTTTCTATATGCAAAATAGTATAAATGGTGGCCTACTGTGTGTGTGTGTGTGTGTGTGTGTGCACGTGTGCGTGTGTGTGTGCATGCCTCCAGTATGTCCTTGTTTAGCTGTGATTACTGTTCATCTTCCTGTGGTCCCTCCCTGGGCAAGAGGCAGATAGATGGAGAGAGAGAGAGAGAGAGAGAGAGAGAGAGAGAGAGAGCGAGAGAGAACGAGAGAATGTTGCGCTAACATGTAATGTAATTGTAATATCTGTGCAGATAATATCTGTGTGTGGGTGCTACTTTGCTAACTCATTGATAAGTCATTTGACCCAGATAACCGCTATTTACATGTAGGTTTCGTGTGGCTTACAGGAATAGGAAATGTTGAAATTGAGTGATTTAGTTGCACCTATATCATTTTATTGTATTATTACACACACACACACACACACACACAGGGAAGGGGGGCTTTGACCGAAAATGGCAAAACAGTTGAACTCTTTAAAGGGACGGCCTGCACTGGCTTTTGATTGGTCGACTAACGTCAATAAAGAGGTGGTCACAAGCCCAGCAGAAAAGGAATGCGTGCGTGCGTGTGCGTGCGTGTGCGAGAGCAAGACAAAGTGGGACGTTATACCCCTTAAAGGAACAGACAATTGGTGAACATTATTGGAATGGTTATTGTAATGTTATAATTGTTTTCTGTAAGCTTCTGTCGTTTCCACTTCATGTCTTGGTTTTCTTTTCCCTGTTGCGCTTTCCCACGTGGTATCGTTTTTCAGTCCTTATCTCTATCATCGATGTGTACTTGGCTCCCTCTAGTGGTGGCGCTCGGTGTCGCTAGCTCATAACATGGCCAGCAGGTGTGGCTGTATACTTGAATACTTGTATCCTATTTTTTCCCATAAGTCATGTGCCTCTTCGGCAGTCCCTGTTTGAGGAACAACGACCAACAGGGACCCGAGAAAAGAAGCGAACACAAATTCATGTCAAGTCAACGTCATTTGGACTATCATTCCCACATATTACTGTGTGGTAATTTTACTATGTAGTTAAATACAGTTTGCTTAGAGTATCATGCTTAAGATGACATTCTTTTCTTCATGTTTGTTTATGTAGCCTATTTACCATTACCAAGGTTTGAGACAAAGCTTTAAAAAATACCCTCTAAGCGCCTCTTTTCCAACTCCTACATTAAGAAAAGGTGTACTATACCACACAATAAAAGATAACTGAAGTCAAGTTTTGTCCAATACTGTTTTTATCAAGAACGTGTAAATCTGATCAGAATGCACTAGTAACAGTCACACATGGAAAGACCCATTGAAGGGGGATCTTTTTCTCTTAAGCTGATATCTTTTAAATGAAAGTGTCTTAATATGCCAAACGCTAGACCTATTTGTAACATAATGTATCCATCTAAAGGTGAAAAATACATTTGACTGTGCCACATTGATCATCATGATCTTAACATTGGAATTATTCCCCACAGTTCTTGATTTACTAGGCCTTTAAAGGCAGTTGCAGGTTCAGCTTTTAAGATAACCGTGAAGCCAGTGCTTCAGATTCATCTGGAGATTGCAAAGAATCCATTGATACCAAACATGTCATGTTTAGTTTACTAGGAAAGGGTTAAATATCCCCCCAAACTTGGACTGTTTGACAGCTCAATATCAAATCATTGAGAGACATATGAATATGATATTGTTGCTAGCTCTGATCTGATTTTATACTGTTCATTGATGTTACACTATTATTATATTGTAGCATAGTCACTGCCACAATGCTAAAGCCACATACGTGGCTTTAGTTCGGGGCTCCTCAAAGGACACAGGCTGGTTGTGGTGTTTGAAGTCTGGTTTATTGTAAAGTTGTAGGTAAAGAAAATGGTATGGAGCAGATGGAATTGTTGCTCGCTCGCTAGCTAGCATGCTAGAGCTCCCCTCAGTGTGTGTGCTGGTGGTGCACTGATTAGCCAATGCAACACAGGCTTGCAGCCCCCCCCCCCCAGACTAACTAGGCCAATTAAGGCAGCCACCAACGACACACGCCAAACATTTGAAAGAACTTTGTCAGCAGTTGTTTTCCCTCATTCTGCCTTTCCCTTTCCTTTTTTTCTTTTTTACTTCTGGCACCTTGATTTCACTTGTTTTGGTGGGGTCCTATATTTTGCAGTTTCTGTTGGGAACATGCCTTCTCTACGGTCTGCCCGTTGGCCTGGGGGTGGAACCCGGAGGACAGGCTGACCAAGGATGGAGGATGGGCTCTGACCCGGTGGCCAGACTCTCCTTCTCCAAAAACAGAAGTGAAAGCGCATTTGGTTTGATGTTGCGCGATCCGCGTCGGTAGGAGAGGTGGAAGTTGAACCAGGTGAAGAACAGTGACCACTGGGCCTGTCTGCTTTGTCCCCTCCAGCCAGTGCTGCCATTCCTTGAAGGCAAATGTTACCGCCAACAGTTCATGATTGCCGATGTCATAGTTCCCAAGTCCCCAACAATTGCACACATGCATATGTTTCTATAACCCCCTGACCCACTCAAACACACACTCATTTGATGGTTGCTGCAAATGATTCATATAATCGAATACGAAACTTTACTGTTTATTGCAGTGTTTTCTAATATCAATTCAGTCACTCACCTTGGTGAGTTCATACTGTGTACTAGTTACCCATTGATGGGGGAGTGCAGGGCCTGTGAATCACTTGGCCGTCAGGTGATCTTCTGTGTTCTCTGCTGTCTCCACACAGTACATTTATTCACTCAACGTAACACAATTCTGCCGTAATGGAGGACAATAAAGCTCTTTAAAACCAAACGTTGTGTTGTGTGCGATCAGATTTGTTTGAATGTGCTGTGAGGCGGGGCCACAATCTGTCGGCCTACTCTCTTTTATTCTGTTCTATTGTATTCTATTCTACATTCTTCTTTGGATGGGTTGAACAACAATTCAATTCTGAGTAGAATTTCTCAATTTGCCCTACTTTTTGCCCATGAAGAAATACTACTTGTGAACTCACTTCAATTATATATATACATTAATATTTTTTGCATATTTGCAAAATAGATGCAACAGACAACAGTGTCCTCACCATGGGTGCCACCTCCAACAGAAATCCCATCCATAGTGAGGACACAACACAACACCTCAACCCAATTAAAAACAACAACTCAAACATTAACAACAAAGAAATACCCATGACACGCGCGTCAGATAGGCCACCCACCATGAATGCGATCTATCCTCGGGTTGCCACATTAATGTAGGCTATATTTACTGTATATATAATATATATATATAGCCTACAGTAATATTACACAAGAATGTCAAAGTCAAGGAGTGATGCTGCACAAACAAAAAACTATTTATTCTTATACTCTTTCCACAACTATATTTTCTTGTTCCTGTTCTGTATTTGTCTGCGATTGGGACCACGCCCCCTGTCCATGGCTTCTGGTCATGAGGCCACTTTCGTTTTCTCCCCTCCCACCTCTGTCGTCTCTTTGCTTCTCACACACACATGCACGCACACACACGCGGGGGATTTCCAGGGAATTCCATTGCCTTTCCAGCGTGACGTCGTCGGAAGTGTGATGTATTTGTCCTTTCCTTGTTCGCCCTGCCTCTAGGACCTGGGATCAGGATTCTAGGCTTCAAGGAATAGCCAATCTCTTGTTTCACACGTGAACTTTTAGGATTATTATTTTGTTGACAGCAGAGTGAGAGAAACAGGAAACAGATGACAAAATAGATCACAAAGGAAGAGAGAGAGAGAAAGAGAGACTTATTTTGTTACAACTAAGTTGGAAACAGATCAAGTGGTTTTGGTTAAATTAATACATATGATAAAAAATTATATACCTCAAGAAATCAAAATGACAAGAATATTTCTTGTCATTTAATCTCTGCTACAGAAGCATAGCTTAGGCCTACTTCAAGTTCAAGTTTGTTTATTGTCATTCATTCATATACAAAGAACAAGGTGGTGTTTGGCATGGACAAAGATGCTAACACAAGATACAAAACCAGCACCCTGGAATAAACTTTCCCAGGGAGGCTGAGCAGTGTGATCCCCCTATAGTTGGAGGCCCGCCACGCTACAGGTACTGTCCCCGACCCCCATGCGACATTGAGTAGGCGTATCAGCCACGACAGCCCCACAATGTCCAGAGCCTTCAGCATCTCAGGGCAAATCTCATCCACACCTGGCACCTTGCCACCGAACAGCTGTTTGACTACTTCGGCGACCTCTTCCATGGATATGGGTGAGACTCCCCCTGAGGCTTCGGACTCTGCCTCTTCCCCAGAGGCATGGGATGTGTGTTGGTCGGGTTCAGGAGTTCCTCAGAGTGTTCCTTCCACCGCCCGACAACATCCTCAGTCTGGGTCAGCAGTTCTCCTCCCCGACTGAGTACAGCCTGAGCTAAGCCCTCCTTTCCCTTCCTGAGTCGCCGAACGGTTTGCCAGAACTTCTTTGAGGCCAACCGAAAGTCCTTCTCCATGGCCTCCCCGAACTCCTCCCCCGAACTCACCACCAGGTGGTGATCAGTTGACAGCTCTGCACCTCTCTTTACCCGAGTGTCCAAAACATGTGGCCGCAGATCAGCTGATATGACAACAAAGTCGACCATTGATCTTTGGCCTAAGGTGGCCCGGTAGCAGATACACTTATGAGCCACCTACTGTTCGAACATGGTGTTTGTTATGGCCAGTCCATGACTAGCATAGAAGTCCAACAACAAAGCACCACTCTGGTTCAGATCGGGCAGGCCGTTCCTCCCAATCACCCCCTCCAGGTTTCTCCATCATTGCCCACATGCACTTTGAAGTCCCCCAGTAGAACTATGGAGTCCCCGGATGGCACCCTTCCCAGGATGCCCTCCAAGGACTCCAAGAAGGCCGGATACTCTGAACTGCTGTTTGGAGCATAAGCACACACAGCAGTCAGAGCCTTCCCCCCAGCAACTTGCAATCGCATGGAGGCGACCCTCACGTTCACTGGGGAAAACTCCAACACAGCGGCGCTCAGCCGGGGACTTGTGAGTATTCCCACACCCGCCTGGCACCTCACACCCTGGGCAACTCCAGAAAAGTAGAGAGTCCAGCCCCTCTCCAGGAGTTTGTTTCCAGAACCGGTGCTGTGTGTGGAGGTAAGCCCAACCATATCTAGTTGGTACCGCTCCACCTCCTGCACCAGCTCCAACTCCTTTCCCGCCAGCGAGGTGACGTTCCACGTCCCTAGAACCAGACGGCGATGCCGGGGATCTGCGCGCCCAGGACCCCGCCTTTGCCTACCGCCCAGTTTGCATTGCACCCGATCCCAATGACTCTCCCTGCAGGAGCCGCCTCCCTGTGGGCCCACCACCTCCCTCCCTCCCCTCCTAGCCTCTTCGAGCTTGGCCCGGCCGGGCCCAGTGGATCCAGGCCCGGCCACCAGATGCTCGCCAACGAGCTCCCCTCCCAGGTCTGGCTCCAGGAGGGGGCCCCAGTTTCCCTTGTCCGGGCGAGGTGACTGTTTGTGGGAAGCCTTTTCATTGGGGTCTGTGAATCGTTCTTAGTCTGGTCCCTCCCCTGGGACCACTTGGCCTTGGGAGACCCTACCAGGGGCTGTTGCCCCGGACAACACAGCTCCCAGGTTCACTGGGGCACCCAAACCCCCCGTAATGTAACGATTCTTACGATTCAGTATTGATCTAATCAATACTGTGGAAAAATACTGACAGCAAAAAAGTGTTATAGAACAACCAGAAAACTCACTATCGTACGTGACATTTTCTCACAAATGGCTTTTGACTAAGTAGGAAGCATAAAAAGAAAAGGTAACACAAAAAAGTGACTTAATAATAGACAATAGGCTACATATTAGATTGTGTTGCAAAGAGGCAAAAGTATGATGAATGTGATGGAATTATACAAATTGCAGACTGAAACTGTATTTGCGTGAATATTAATGACCAAAAGCATTGCATGCCATTTTCATGTTATATTGTTATACCATTTATGGTGGAAAGCACAAGAGGACTTCTGGAGAACCTGACCAGACCCTGACCATCTCTTTCACATCAGATCTGTGCACCTCAGCAGGAGAACATCTGAGGGGAAACATTGTGCATTGTTTGGGGAGAACACAGCTTTAAAATAAAACATTTGGGCGCAACATAATTTTTTTGCATGGCTGACTGTTGTGAGGATGTTGTCGGGCAGTGGAATGAACACTGTGGAACTCCTCAACCCGACCAACACGCCCTCTGGGGAAGAGGCAGATTCCGAAGCCTCAAGGGAAGCCTCACCTATATCCTTGGAAGAGGTCGAAGCAGTCAAACAGCTCTTCGGTGGCAAGGCGCCAGGTGTGGATGAGATTCGTCCTGAGATACTGAAGGCTCTGGACATTGTGGGGCTGTCATGGCTGACACGCCTATTCAATGTCACGTGGGGGTCGGGGACAGTACCTGTGGTGTGGCAGACCGGGTGGTGGTCCCCATTTTCCAAAAGGGGGACCGGAGGGTGTGCTCCAACTATCGGGGGATCACACTGCTCAGCCTCCCCAGGTAAGTTTATTCCAGGGTGCTGGAAAGGAAGCTCTGGCCGATTGTTGAACCTCAGCTTTTAAGAGGAACAATGTGGTTCCCGTCCTGGCGGTGGAACAGTGGACCAGCTCTTTACCCTTGCAGGGTTGTTGGGGGGCCATGGGACTTTGCTCATCCAGTCTACATGCGCTTTGTGCACTTGGAGAACGCTTATGACCTTGTCCCCCAGGAAATCCTGTGGGGGGTACTGCAGGAGTATGGGGTGCTGGGGCCGTTCGTAAGTACATGCCATTCGGTCCTTGTACAAACAAAGTGAGCTGTGTCCGTATTCTCGGCACAAAGTCAAGCATGTTCTCAGTGGGTGTTGGGCTCCGCCAAGGTTGCCACTGGTCACCAATTCTGTTTGTGATTTTTATGGACAGAATCTTAAGGTGTAGCCGAGGTGAGGAGAGTGTCCAGTTTGGGGACCTCAGAATTGCATCCCTGCTCTTTGCAGACGATGTAGTTCTGTTGGCTTCATCAGACCGTGATCTCCTGCATGCACTGGGGCGGGTTGCAACCAAGTGTGAAGCAGTCGGGATGAGAGTCAGCACCTCCAAGTCTGAGGCCATGGTTCTCTGCTGGAAAACAGTGGAGTTGCTGCCTCAGGCAAAGGAGTTCAAGTATCTCGGGGTCTTGTTCACGATTGAGGGGAAAAATGGAGCGGGAGATGGACAGACGGATTGGTGCAGCGTCTGCAGTAATGCAGACGATGTACCAGTCCGTTGTGGTGAAGAAGGAGCTGAGCTGGGAAGGCGAAGCTCTCAATTTACCAGTCCAACTACATTCGAACCCTCACCTATGGTCACGAGCTGTGAGTAGTGACCGAAAGAACGAGATTGCGGATACAATCGGCCGAAATGAGTTTCCTCCAGAGGGTGGCTGGGCTCAGCCTTAGAGATAAGGTGAGGAGCTCAGACATCCGGAGGGAGCTTGGAGTAGAGCCACTGCTCCTCCGCATCGAAAGGAGTCAGCTGAGGTGGTTCGGGCATCTGACCAGGATGCCTCTTGTGCGCCTCTCCTTAGAGGTTATCCGGGCACGGAGACCCCGGGGCAGACCCAGAACCGGCTGGAGGGATTATACATCTCATCTGGCCTGGGAACGCCTCGGGATCCTCCAGGAGGAGCTAGAAAGTGTTGCTGGGGAGAAGGGCACCTGGAGAGCCCTGCTTAGCCTGCTGCCTCCGCGACCCGGCCCCGGATAAGCGGAAGCAAATGGATGGATGGATGGATGAACGATCCCCATCCCTAGCAAGCACTGTGCAGCACATGTTGTCGATGCTAGTGGCAACACATCCAATATGTTGGATTGCCCCAGTGTGTCAACTGACCACACAAGGAGGAGAGGGTCGGTTAGGAAAGAACAAGCTTTAACCTAAGACTGTCACAATGATGTGGCCAATGGCAAACTGCCTCATTCTTTCACTTTTCTTTCACAAATTAAACGTATGCCCTCAATAGCATGTCAGACTTGTTAAAATAAATAAATTACACTCATTTGACTTAATGTCTAAACCATGTAATTATGTCACATTTACTCATTTAATTAAATGGCTCACCAGAGAGCATAAGCTTAAGTGCCATACTGTTTTTTTGGTCTCTGCTAGAGTAAACGCCCTTTTCTTCATGTCTTCGTTCTTGCTTGTATGGTTGCTTTGATGTATCATTTATCTTGTCTGTGAGTGTTTTTGAGTTGTGTGTAAGGACTGGTAAGCTGCAAATGAATTGCTCTTCTTGGGATTAATAAAGTTGTCTGAACTGAAATAATATAAGTAAGTATAGTACAATTTTTATCAGCATGACATATGCCTTTCTAGTATTTGTATACCGTGCAACACTAACTGCTGCAAAGCCATCCCAATCTGAGAAAATCACGATGCCAGCAATACTACCATAGGCTCCGACCCACTACATGATAAACCTTAGAGAAGTGATCAGGATTGACAGGATTTTGCCAACCCCGGCAGAGACGGGAAGACAAAGATTTTTCAAACAGGTTTGAAATGATTGGGGGTCACCGATTATGCTGGGAACAGCCAGTGAGTTCTTTGTGATCTAGAACGATCAGTGAAATTTGAGGTCAAGAACACCCAATGGGTTGTGAGGTCAAAAAAAGATATGGATAATCAGATAGTAGAGTCTTCATTTATGGAACCTCGCATCACCAAATATAGACCACTGACCCGTCTACAAGGACTGTTTGTCAAGACTCATTGTCAAGACCAGTTGTGTCATGTGTAGTGTAGTAAGTCACCTAGTTGAATGAGCCTTAAAAAGTCCAAAACTAAGATGGTGCCAATATTCAAAGCAAGTTTGTACCATACTGAACAGCCAAGGAATGCCTTACTTACTGGGTGTGAAGTGGGAGATGACCATTTTGAGGCAGGCGCAGAGAAAGACTGTTTGGGCTGACACCAGGTTCCCCAGGAAAGCAAGGTACTCCTCTATGACTGCGGGACTACGACCAAGCCAGGGCAGCCTCTGAGGACGCAGCACCACCAAAAACAAAAACAGAATAACATCTTTAGATACAAAAATGTAATTTACATTGCCTTTGAGCACCTATATTACTAAAATAGATTACATTAAATGAAAGGTGTTCAATGTATCTACATGGCATATATACCATGCAGTATGTATATAATTATACATTAAATATAATTCAATGCACCTGGGGTTACAGCATATTACTCTACATATTCGCCTGTGTGGAATTGTCAGAAGCTTGATATGGTTATTATAGCAAAGTACCCCACAGCAAACCCATTCCCCAAAAAGTACCAAAAGATATAATTTTAGAAATGTGTTTGCCCTTCCGCTCTTAGTGGACACCTGTTCACCTGTCTTCAATTAGAGGGCACAATCATCAACAATGAAAATAGCTACATCAATCACAACAATAACATCAAAACAAGGTTATCCAAAACATGGTAAGCATAACATTCAATAAAATACAATAAAATGCCTCGTCTCATCAAAATTATAAATAAGGCAAATGTGAAATATTGCTACACAGAGCTGTTTGTAGACTTTCGTTGTCCCCACCAATTCCCACCCCCTATGGACACCATACTACACATTATATTAACGTTTAATCACACTGACTCCTACCCCCCCATGGACATAATTGCGTTTAAGGCACAGATTTTGTTAAATTGCACCTTTATTGCTTATATTTTTTATATATATTGATTTTTTGTTTGTTTTTTTAGAATTCAAAATCAATGTTATGCACCAATCTACAAAAGCACATTCCTTGTTTGCATAGGAAACAAGGAGTCGGTATTAAGGGAGGAGTCGGTATTAAGGGAGGAGTCGGTATTAAGGGAGTAGGCCATCTCCAGGTGCAAAGTTGTACTGTCAAGGCACATAAACAAAGCTCCATAACTCTTCACATTGCAGAGATGGTGCATTTTTTTTACATCTTTTGCACAAATGTATCAGCACTAATAACATACAAGTGAGATACACTCCTGGACATTACCTTTAGTCTACAACAGAGGTTCTGGGATATTTTTTACATTGATCCTGAGGGGCTGGCATAGATTGTACAGTCAAGCCACAACAACAACAATGGCCTCATGTCTGCAGGCAAACGAAAAAGGGGGGGAAACGGAGCAGGGTTCGGCACAGACTGGGAGTCCAGGCACACTGTCCAGCTCTGCCCAGCATCCTTCTAACTAATGACCAGTCTCTGAAAAATGTGTACCATTTGTTTTTAAAGAAGGCTACATAGTATTCTGCTGTTGGTGAGTGGAGAAACAGTGTAGATTGTTGTAGTAGTTGTATTAGTAGTGTATTAAAAGTTTACTGCATTGTGTAGTAGTCAAACTAACCTAAAAACCTAATCTTGAAGTAGTTATTGCTGTAGTACTTATTCTCAAACTAACCCACTTTCGAAAAAACGAATGTTGTCATAGTTATTCTTTTTTATTGCAGGGTTGGTATTGTTAACTGTACCAAAGTAATGACAGTGACAGTCAAAGTAAGAGTGGTCTAAACATCCTCTGATTGTGCTGAGTGGATGTGAGCCATGAGGGGGCATGGTTAGCCCTGTGAGGCAATGAAAGGGGAAGCGGAGCGGCAAAAATGCCTGGAATGTGACGCAGCTGTAGCAAATGAGTGCAATTAACAGAATGCTATTTAATGACAGCTGTGCACTCTTCCTGCAGCAGAGGCTGGGTACGCAGGGCCGGAGACAAGTCGGACAGACGCCGACGCCAAACCCTCTCTACGACGACGGGCAAGCGGCCCAGTGGGACCACCCGTCTGCATATTGTTTATTTTTATAGTTAAGCGCGTCCTAGCAAGTTCTGTCGTCAATTAAATCCTTTATATTTGCGGAACCACCGCCGTCCTCTCCTTCTTCCGAGAACTCAGGGAAAGCCATGACCATGGCATTGTGGTAGAAGAGACTTTGCTAGAGTAGGATAATCATCGGGTTTCGGTCATTCAGCTGTAGTCAATTGACTTGAGTGCAAGGAGCTTAACCCTGCATGAGCCTCCCTTGCGCACTTGGCTATTAATACAGAGCGAGCATTTCAGCATCAGCTTTAGCATCAGGCTCTGGAAAGAAAGACGAGGGAGTCTTTCTGTGGGATTCTGTCCAGGGAGTCCTACAGCTACCAGTCCTAGCCATGTGCCTAGAAAACAGACCATTCTGGTCTAGGCAACCCTCCAGTCTCTTCACTTCTTAACTCTCAGAGACCTGGATCATCCCAGAAAACACTGCCAGACCAGTCGCACTCTCCACTACTCTTTCTCCCACGTCCCCTGACCGTCTGGGCGAGGTGGGGGAACAGGACCCCTCATCTCGAAAGTAGTCATAACAGGTCCTTTCATGAAACACCTGACCAGATCTGCACTTGAACTCCATGCTGTGTCTGTTAGCCTTCCAATCAAGCTCAATATTGCAGACATGGTGATGAGCTTCATATTAACACTAGTGGACATCTGGCAACCTGGATGAATACAAAGTGGCATTCTTTGGACTATGGTGAGCAGTGAAGGACGCAAAGAGGATGTACAGAGAGTGGAGGCGAAGATGGAACACCACAACACCAAAAGCCTATGGCAAGGGCTACATATTATCAAAGATTACCGGGCCAGAACACCTGCATTTGGTTTCTTCCACAATGACCAACCAAGGTGTGAATGTTGTTCAGTAGAAGTCTAGAGGAGTGGTTGTCATTGGGCAGAATGGCCGGATGTTTGGCCTCCTTTGGCATTGCCAACTTACTCAATCTGCCTCCAACTCTCAAGGTTCTGTTCTGGTAGTAAAGGGTCTACCTTGTAAAACTGCTTCTTTCCACGGATTGGCCCTTTCTTAGAGAAGCCACCTTGTCACAGAATGATTGCTTTTGGATGTACAAAAGTGTGATTTAAGCCTCTGCAAGAATTTCTACAGACAAACTGAAACAATTAGGCAGTGTAGGGCCTCCGCAACCCTGGTTCCTCAAGATCCTCCTTTCACTGCCAATTACCCTCAATATCTGAAATAACCTCCAGGGGTAGCACGCATAATGTGTGAAGTAACCACCAGGGGGCAACAGTTTGAGGCCTCGACCCCGACTCACACTAAAGACAGCCCCAAAGGCGGAGGTTAATAAGATCAAACCAATACCTCTTTGTTCACTCTTCCGTTCTGTAATTCTCTCTGTTCGTGCCATCCGTTGGACCCACAAGTGCCAAGAAGTTGGTCCTGCACTTGACGAAGCCCAACGCCCACTCCGGTTCGCGCGTATAGTGGTAATTATATAGTTATTAGTCCTAAGAAGCTAATGAGGACGAAGTACCTCGTTTGTTATGACTCTACCAGCCGAGCTGTAGTGCGACATTCCGTTAGCTTAAGTCTAGAATAACCAGTAGCATCAGTCGTTTCCCTGCAAACCACGCAGTATTGTCGGAGGAAAAGAAGGCGAAGAAGCCCCTCTCAAAATCCCAACATCGACGAGGCCGCTGCTCAACCTAAACGCCACATCGATGCGCCATCGCTGAGAGGAGCCCGGGCCATCGTCTCCACGCAGATCCGCGAACGAGGCCTAGTTCGTGGTCCAGATCGTCCAATCAGCGGATCGCTCACCCCGCAATCACCCGACGGGGCCCACGACGAAACCACCCACGTTCCACAACTCGAACGCGACATAGCCCCGCGATCGTCAGACAGGCGACTCTGGGCAAAGCAAAGAGCACAACCCCGATGAACTCAACACAATTCGGTGGGAAAGAAACAGCCACACCTGGGCACACCCCGCCCGTATGCAACGCAATGAACTGAGTTAATTGACTAAAAGTGAGCCGCCTTCCCGATCAGTAACCACACGACATACAGTAAGGTAGATATCTGGGCAAAGAAGTTAGATAGAAGTGTGTTTATGATGGTATGCTTACGCGTTTATTACTATTACCAGATGATATTGTAAACCTGTTTGATCCATGTATTCATTCTCGATCTAATGGTCATGTCCCTCTAGGTGGTGTCACTGTGTGCTATAGCAATACCACTGCTCAGGACAGGAAAGCCATCTGGTGTGCACTTCCATCCATCTTCATCCATCTTTTGGTCCAGGTCACAGCGTAAGGCCATCTCAAGATGTAAGACCACAATCACCCTGGGCACCAACTGTTCTCTACCCTGCAGTCCAGTCGCCGGTCCCGCAGGATTCAAACCAGGACGAGCATGTTAACAAACAGTTTCTATCCACAGGCAGTGTGCCTACTTAGCTGCTCATCACTCAACTAGTGGATTTCTTGGTCAATTGCCCATTGGATAATACATTTTAACTGACGATTTTCAAATTAAAGTAATAAAAATATGTATTTATTGAAATGTATTTTGATCAGAGGCTTGCTCTGATCAAGCACAGGTTTTCTTCATCGGAAGGGCACTCTGAAATTGGATATGTTTGCCCTTACCACTGATAATGAGTTTGGCTTTAAAAGAAAACATGGTAGATAGTTGCAAGAAAAATATGTGAACCCTTTGGAATTACCTGGATTTGTGCATAAATTGGTCATAAAATGTGTTGACGCTGATCTTCATCCAATAGACAAACAGTCTGCTTAAACTAATACCACGCAAACTGTTTTTATTGAACACACCATGTAAACATTCACAGTGCAGGGTGGAAAAAGTATGTGAATAATTGGAGTCAGGAGTCAGCCAACCTGGAGTCCAATCAATGAGACGAGATTGGAGGTGTTGGTTAAAGCTGCCCTGCCCTTTAAAAAACACACCAGTTTTGAGTTTGCTATTCTCAAGAAGCATGTGTGAAACATGCCTCGCACAAAAGAGCTCTCAGAAGACCTACGATTAAGAATTGTTGACTGGCATAAAGTTGGAAACGGTTGCAAAAGTATCTCTAAAAGTCTTGATGTTCATTAGTCCACAAATTGTATATAAATGGAGAAAGCACTGTTGCTACTCTCCCTAGAAGTGGCCGTCCTGTAAAGATCACTACAAGAACACAGTGCAGAATGCTCAATGAGGTGAAGAAGAATCCTAGAGTGTCAGCTAAAGACTTACACAAATCTCTGGCACATGCTAACATCTCTGTTGACGAATCTACAATATCTAAAACATGAAACAAGAATGGAGTTCACGGGAGGACACCACGGAGGAAGCTACTGCTGCCCTAAAAAACATTGCTGCACGTTTGAAGTTTGCAAAAGAGCACCTGGATCTTCCACAGCACTACTGACAAAATATTCTGTGGACAGATGAAACCAAAGTTGAGTTGTTTGGAGGGAACACACAACATCCAAAGTCAAAGTCAAAGTTCTTTTTATTTGTCAAATGTGCTGTATTGACATACAGCACAGATGAAATTGCATGCCTCTCAGGCCCAGTTGAAACAGTACAGACAAAAAAGACAGAAAAGACAAATATCTAAGACAAAAGACAAATATCTAAGACAAAAGACAAACTAAGACAAAAGACAAACTAGGACAACTAAGACAAGACAGTCTAAACCAGGTGACAGTCTAAACACCAAGTGAGCAGTCTAAAAACCAAGTGAGCAGTCTAAAAAACCAAGTGAGCAGTCTAAACCAAGTGAGCAGTCTAAACCAAATGACAGTCTGAACCAAATGACAGTCTGAACCAAATGAACAGTCTAAAAACCAAATGAACAGTCTGAAAACCAAATGAACAGTCTAGGACCAAGTGAACAGTCTAAGACCAAGTGAACAATCTGGACAATGTTAACATCTGGACAATATAAACAACTGAACAATATAAACAATATAAACAATCAACAATATAAACAATCAACAATATAAACAAGTAAACAATTTAAACAATATGAACAGAACGAACAGATATACAATATGTTTATTGTTGTTCATTGCTTCTGAATGGTATTGTG